>LPNX010564718.1:0-29519 GCA_001517045.1 Pseudotsuga menziesii | reverse complement strand
AATTTCTCAAAATTAAAATTTAATCATAGATTTAAATCCGCATTTGGAAAATAAGAGTGCATGCCAACTTTCACGATGTTGAGAGCTATTTTCGCCATCTATCAGCCAAAACCTAACAAAACTGCATCATGCAGTCTCAGCTTTGACCAGATTCTTAGAATTTAAACCCAATCATATGTTTGGATGCATATTCGAAAGACAAGCATGCACGCCAACTTTCACGACGTTTCAAGCTATTTTGACCCCCTTTAAGCCCAACCTTGTTGAAACCGCACGACGGAGTTTCCCTTTGGAGCAGTTTTTTAGAATTTAAATTTGATCATAAATTTGGATGCCAATTTGATCAACAAGCGTGCATGCAAAATTTTGAGACATTCCAAAATATTTTCACCCCCTTTAATCCCAACCTTAGCAAAACCGCACAACAAAGTTTCACGTTTGACTAATTTCTCAAAATTAAAATTTAATCATAGATTTAAATCCGCATTTGGAAAATAAGAGTGTATGCCAACTTTCATGATGTTGAGATCTATTTTCGCCATCTTTAAGCCAAACCCTAACAAACCTGCATGATGCAGTCTCAGCTTTGACCAGATTCATAGAATTTAAACCTGATCATTTGTTTGGATGCATATTGGATAGACAAGCATGCATGCCAACTTTCGCGACGTTTCAAGCTATTTTGACCCCCTTTAAGCCCAACCCTGTTGAGACCGCATGATGGAGTTTCCCTTTCGAGCAGTTTCTTAGAATTTAAATTTGATCATAAATTTGGATGCCAATTTGATCAACAAGCGTGCATGCAAGATTTTGGCACATTTCAAAGTATTTTCACCCCCTTGAAGCCCAACCTTAGCAAAACCGCACAACGAAGTTTCACGTTTGACTAATTTCTCAAAATTAAAATTTAATCATAGATTTAAATCCGCATTTGGAAAATAATTGTGCATGCCAACTTTCACGATGTTGAGAGCTATTTTCGCCATCTTTAAGCCAAACCCTAACAAAACTGCATGATGCAGTCTCAGCTTTGACCAGATTCTTAGAATTTAAACCTGATCATATGTTTGGATGCATATTCGATAGACAAGCATGCACGCCAACTTTCGCAACGTTTCAAGCTATTTTGACCCCCTTTAAGCCCAACCCTGTTGAAACTGCACGACGGAGTTTCCCTTTCGAGCAATTTCTTAGAATTTAAATTTGATCATAAATTTGGATGCCAATTTGATCAACAAGCGTGCATGCAAACTTTTGAGACATTCCAAAATATTTTCACCCCCTTTAAGCCCAACCTTAGCAAAACCACACAACGAAGTTTCACGTTTGACTAATTTCTCACAATTAAAATTTAATCATAGATTTAAATCCGCATTTGGAAAATAAGATTGCATGCCAACTTTCACGATGTTGAGAGCGATTTTCGCCATCTTTAAGCCAAACCCTAACAAAACTGCATGATGCAGTCTCCGCTTTGACCAGATTCTGAGAATTTAAACCTGATCATATGTTTGGATGCATATTGGATAGACAAGCATGCACACCCACTTTCGCGACGTTTCAAGCTATTTTCACCCCCCTTAAGCCCAACCCTGTTGAAACCGCACGACGGAGTTTCCCTTTCTAGCAGTTTCTTAGAATTTAAATTTCATCATAAATTTGCATGCCAATTTGATCAACAAGTGTGCATGCAAAGTTTTGAGACATTCCAAAATATTTTCACCCCCTTTAAGCCCAACCTTAGCAAAACCGCACAATGAAGTTTCACGTTTGACTAACTTCTCAAAATTAAAATTTAATCATAGATTTAAATCTGCATTTGGAAAATAACAGTGCATGCTAGCTTTCAGGGTGTTGAGAGCTATTTTCGCCATCTTTAAGCCAAACCCTAACAAAACTGCATGATGCAGTCTCAGCTTTGACCAGATTCTTAGAATTTAAACCTGATCATATGTTAGGATGCATATTGGATAGACAAGCATGCACGACAACTTTCATGACATTTCAAGCTATTTTGACCCCCTTTAAGCCCAACCCTGTTGAAACCGCACGACGGAGTTTCCCTTTCGAGTAGTTTCTTAGAATTTAAATTTGATCATAAATTTGGATGCCAATTTGATCAACAAGCGTGCATGCAAACTTTTGAGACATTCCAAAGTATTTCCACCCCCTTTAAGCCCAACCTTAGCAAAACCGCACAACGAAGTTTCACGTTTGACTAATTTCTCAAAATTAAAATTTAATCATAGATTTAAATCCGCATTTCCAAAATAAGAGTGCATGCCAACTTTCACGATGTTGAGAGCTATATTCGCGATCTTTAAGCCCAACCCTAACAAAACTGCATGTTGCAGTCTCAGCTTTGACCAGATTCTTAGAATTTAAACCTGATCATATGTTTGGATGCATATTGGATAGACAAGCATTCACGCCAACTTTCGTGATGTTTCAAGCTATTTTGACCCCCTCTAAGTGCAACCCTGTTGAAACCGCACGATGGAGTTTCCCTTTCGAGCAGTTTCTTAGAATTTAAATTTGATCATAAATTTGGATGCCAATTTGATCAACAAGCATGCATGCAAACTTTTGAGAAATTCCAAAGTATTTTCACCCCCTTCAAGCGCAACCTTAGCAAAACCGCACAATGAAGTTTCACGTTTGACTAATTTCTCAGAATTAAAATTTAATCATAGATTTAAATCCGCATTTGGAAAATAAGAGTGCATGCCAACTTTGACGATGTTGAGAGCTGTTTTCGCCATCTTTAAGCCAAACCCTAAAAAAACTGCATGATGCAGTCTCATCTTTGACCAGATTCTTAGGATTTAAACCTGATCATATGTTTGGATGCATATTGGATAGACAAGCATGCACGCCCACTTTCGTGACGTTTCAAGCTATTTTGACCCCATTTAAGGGAAACCCTGTTGAAACCGCACGACGGAGTTTCCCTTTCGAGCAGTTTCTTAGAATTTAAATTTGATCATAAATTTGGATGCCAATTATATCAACAAGCGTGCATGCAAACCTTTGAGAAATTCCAAAGTATTTTCACCCCCTTTAAGCCCAACCGTAGAAAAACCGCACAACGAAGTTTCACGTTTGACTAATTTCTCAAAATTAAAATTTAATCATAGATTTAAATCCACATTTGGAAAATAAGAGTGCATGCCATATTTCACGATGTTGAGAGCTATTTTCGCCATCTTTAAGCCCAACCCTAACAAAACTGCATGATGCAATCTCAGCTTTCACCAGATTTTTAGAATTTAAACCTGATCATATGTTTGAATGCATATTGGATAGACAAGCATGCACGCCAACTTTCGCGACGTTTCAAGCTATTTTGACCAACTTTAATCCCAACCTTGTTGAAACCGCACGACGGAGTTTCCTTTTCGAGCAGTTTCTTAGAATTTAAATTTGAGCATAAACTTGGATGCCAATTTGATCAACAAGCGTGCATGCAAACTTTTGAGACATTCCAAAATATTTTCACCCCCTTTAAGCCCAACCTTAGCAAAACCACACAACGAAGTTTCACGTTTGACTAATTTCTCAAAATGAAAATTTAATCCTAGATTTAAATCCGCATTTGGAAAATAAGAGTGCATGCCAACTTTCACGATGTTGAGAGCTATTTTCGCCATCTTTAAACCAAACCTTAACAAAACTGCATGATGCAGTCTCAGCTTTGAGCAGATTCTTAGAATTTAAACCTGATCATATTTTTGGATGCATATTGGATAGACAAGCAGGCACGCCAACTTTCGCGACGTCTCAAGCTATTTTGACCCCCTTTAAGCGCAACCCTGTTGAAACCGCACGACGGAGTTTCCCTTTCGAGCAGTTTCTTCGAATTTAAATTTGATCATAAATTTGGATGCCAATTTCATCAACAAGCGTGCATGCAAACTTTTGAGACATTCCAAAATATGTTCACCCCCTTTAAGCCCAACCTTAGCAAAACCGCACAACGAAGTTTCACATTTGACGAATTTCTCAAAATTAAAATTTAATCATAGATTTAAATCCGCATTTGGAAAATAAGATTGCATGCCAACTTTCATGATGTTGAGAGCTATTTTCGCCATCTTTAACCAAACCCTAACAAAACTGAATGATGCAGTCTCAGGTTTGACAAGATTCTTAGAATTTAAACCTGATCATATGTTTGGATGCATATTGCATAGACAAGCATGCACGCCAACTTTCGCGACGTTTCAAGCTATTTTGACCCCCTTTAAGCCCAACCCTGTTGAAACCGCATGACGGAGTTTCCCTTTCGAGCAGTTTGTTAGAATTTAAATTTGATCATAAATTTGGATGCCAATTCGATCAACAAGCATGCATGCAAACTGTTGCGACATTCCAAAGTATTTTCACCCCCTTTAAGCCCAACCTTAGCAAAACCGCACAACGAAGTTTCACGTTTGACTAATTTCTCAAAATTAAAATCTAATCTTAGATTTAAATCCACATTTGGAAAATAAGAGTGTATGCCAACTTTCACGATGTTGAGAGCTATTTTCGCCATCTTTAAGCCAACCCCTAACAAAACTGCATGATGCAGTCTCAGCTTTGACCAGATTCTTAGAATTTAAGCCTGAACATATGTTTGGATGCATATTGAATAGACAAGCATGCACACCAACTTTCGCGACGTTTCAAGCTATTTTGACCCCCTTTAAGCCCAACCCTGTTGAAACCGCACGACGGAGTTTCCCTTTCGAGCAGTTTCTTAGAATTTAAAGTTAATCATAAATTTGGATGCCAATTTGATCAACAAGCGTGCATGCAAAATTTTGCGACATTCCAAAGTATTTTCACCCCCTTTAAGCCCAACCTTAGCAAAACGGCACAATGAAGTTTTATGTTTGACTAATTTCTCAAAATTAAAATTTAATCTTAGATTTAAATCTGCATTTGGAAAATAAGAGTGCATGCCAACTTTCACGATGTTGAGAGCTATTTTCACCATCTTTAAGGCAAACCCTACCAAAACTGCGCGATGCAGTCTCAGCTTTGACCAGATTCTTAGAATTTAAACCTGATCATATGTTTGGATGCATATTGGATAGACAAGCATGCATGCCAACTTTCGCGGCGTTTCAAGCTATTTTGACCACATTTAAGCGCAATCCTGTTGAAACCGCACGACGGAGTTTCCCTTTTGAGCACTTTCTTAGAATTTAAATTTGATCATAAATTTGGGTGCCAATTTGATCAACAAGCGTGCATGCAAACTTTTGAGACATTACAAAATATTTTGACCCTCTTTAAGCCCAACCTTAGCAAAACCGCACAACGAAGTTTCACGTTTGACGAATTTCTCAAAATTAAAATTTAATCATAGATTTAAATCCGCATTTGGAAAATAAGAGTGGATGCCAACTTTCACGATGTTGAGAGCTATTTTTTCCATCTATAAGCCAAACCCTAAAAAAACTGCATGATGCAGTCTCAGGTTTGACCAGATTCTTAGAATTTAAACCTGATCATATGTTTGGATGCATATAGGATAGACAAGCATGCATGCCAACGTTCGCGACGTTTCAAGCTATTTTGACCTCCTTTAAGCCCAACCCTGTTGAAACCGCACCGCGGAGTTTCCCTTTCGAGCAGTTTCTCAGAATTTAAATTTGATCATAAATTTGGATGCAATTTGATCAACAAGCGTGCATGCAAACTTTTGAGACATTCCAAAATATTTTCACCCCCTTTAAGCCCAGCCTTGGCAAAACCACACAACGAAGTTTCACGTTTGACTAATTTCTCAAAATTAAAATTTAATCTTAGATTTAAATCCACATTTGGAAAATAAGAGTGCATGCCAACTTTCATGATGTTGAGAGCTATTTTCGCCATTTTTAAGCCAAACCCTAACAAAACTGCATGATGCAGTCTCAGCTTTGACCACATTCCTAGAATTTAAACCTGATCATATGTTTGGATGCATATAGGATAGCCAAGCATGCACGCCAACGTTCATGACGTTTCAAGCTATTTTGACCCCCTTTAAGCCCAACCCTGTTGAAACCGCACCGCGGAGTTTCCCTTTCAAGCAGTTTCTTCGAATTTAAATTTGATCATAAATTTGGATGCCAATTTGATCAACAAGCGTGCATGCAAACTTTTGAGACATTGCAAAATATTTTTACCCCCTTTAAGCGCAACCTTGGCAAAACTGCACAACGAAGTTTCACGTTTGACTAATTTCTCAAAATTAAAATTTAATCATAGATTTAAATCCTCATTTGGAAAATAAGAGTGCATGCCAACTTTCACGATGTTGAGAGCTATTTTCGCCATCTTTAAGCCAAACCCTAACAAAACTGCATGATGCAGTCTCAGCTTTGACCATATTCTTAGAATTTCAACCTGATCATATGTTTGGATGCATATTGGATAGACAATGATGCACGCCAACTTTCCTGACGTTTCAAGCTATTTTGACCCGCTTTAAGCCCAACCCTGTTGAAACCGCACGACGGAGTTTCCCTTTCGAGCAGATTCTTAGAATTTAAATTTGGTCATAAATTTTGATGCCAATTTGATCAACAAGCGTGCATGAAAACTTTTGAGACATTCCGAAATATTTTCACCCCTTTTAAGCGCAACCTTGGCAAAACCGCACAACGAAGTTTCACATTTGACTAATTTCTCATATTTAAATTCGCATTTGGAAAATAAGAGTGCATGCCAACTTTCACGATGTTGAGAGCTATTTTCGCTATCTTTAAGCCAAACCCTAACAAAACTGCATGATGCAGTCTCAGCTTTGACCAGATTCTTAGAATTTAAACCTGATCATATGTTTGGATGCATATTGGATAAACAAGCATGCACGCCAACTTTCGCGACGTTTCAATCTATTTTGACCCCCTTTAAGCCTAACCCTGTTGATACCGCACGACGGAGTTTCCCTTTCGAGCAGTTTCTTAGAATTTAAATTTGATCATAAATTTGGATGCCAATTTGATCAACAAGCGTGAATGCAAACTTTTGAGACATTCCAAAATATTTTCACCCCCTTTAAGCCCAACCTTGGCAAAACCCCACAACGAAGTTTCACGTTTGACTAATTTCTCAAAATTAAAATTTGATCATAGATTTAAATCCGCATTTGGAAAATAAGAGTGCATGCCAACTTTCATGATGTTGAGAGCTATTTTCTCCATCTTTAAGTCAAACCCTAACAAAACTGCATGATGCAGTCTCAGCTTTGACCAGATTCCTAGAATTTAAACCTGATCATATGTTTTGATGCATATTGGATAGGGAATCATGCATGCCAACTTTCGCTATGTTTCAATCTATTTTGACACCCTTTAAGCCCAACCCTGTTGAAACCCCACGACGGAGTTTCCCTTTTGAGCAGTTTCTTAGAATTTAAATTTGATCATAAATTTGGATGCCAATTTGATCAACAAGCGTGCATGCAAACTTTTGAGACATTCCAAAATATTTTCACCCCCTTTAAGCCCAACCTTGGCAAAACCGCACAACGAAGTTTCACGTTTGACTAATTTCTCAAAATTAAAATTTAATCACAGATTTAAATCCGCAATTGCAAAATAAGAGGGCATGCCAACTTTCACGATGTTGAGAGCTATTTTCGCCATATTTAAGCCAAACCCTAACAAAACTGCATGATGCAGTCTCAGCTTTGACTAGATTCTTAGAATTTAAACCTAATCATATGTTTGGATGCATATTGGATATACAAGCATGCACGCCAACTTTCACGACGTTTGAAGCTATTTTGACCGCCTTTAAGCCCAACCCTGTTGAAACCGCACGACGGAGTTTCCCCTTCGAGCAGTTTGTTAGAATTTAAATTTGATCCTAAATTTGGATGCCGATTTGATCAACAAGCGTGCATGCAAACTTTTGAGACATTCCAAAATATTTTCACCCCCTTTAAGCCCAACCTTAGCAAAACTGCACAACGAAGTTTCACGTTTGCCTAATTTCTCAAAATTAAAATTTAATCATAGATTTAAATCCGCATTTGGAAAATAAAATTGCATGCCAACTTTCACGATGTTGACAACTATTTTAGCCATCTTTAAGCCAAACCCTAACAAAACTGCATGATGCAGTCTCAGCTTTGACCAGATTCATAGAATTTAAACCTGATCATATGTTTGGATGCATATTGGATAGACAAGCATGCACGCCAACTTTCACGACGTTTCAAGGTATTTTGGCCCCCTTTAAGCCCAACCCTGTTGAAACCGCACGACGGAGTTTCCCCTTCGAGCAGTTTCTTAGAATTTAAATTTGATCATAAATTTGGATGCCAATTTGATCAACAAGCGTGCATGCAAAATTTTGAGACATTCCAAAATATTTTCACCCCCTTTAAGCCCAACCTTAGCAAAACCGCACAACGAAGTTTCACGTTTGACTAATTTCTCAAAATTAAAATTTAATCATAAATTTAAATCCGCATTTGGAAAATAAGAGTGCATGCAACCTTTCACGATGTTGAGAGCTATTTTCGCCATCTTTAAGACAAACCCTAATAAAACTGAATGATGTAGTCTCAGCTTTGACCAAATTCTTAGAATTTAAACCTGATCATATGTTTGGATGCATATTTGATAGACAAGCAGGCATGCCAACTTTCGCGATGTTTCAAGCTATTTTGACCCCCTTTAAGCCCAACCCTGTTGAAACCGCACGACGGAGTTTCCCTTTCGAGCAGTTTCTTAGAATTTAAATTTCATCATAAATTTGGATGCCAATTTGATCAACAAGCGTGCATGCAAAATTTTGAGACATTCCAAAATATTTTCACCCCGTTTAAGCCCAACCTTAGCAAAACCGCACAACGAAGTTTCATGTTGGACTAATTTCTCAAAATTAAAATTTAATCATATATTTAAATCCGCATTTGGAAAATAAGAGTGCATGCCAACTTTGACGATGTTGAGAGCTATTTTCGCCATCTTTAAGCCAAACCCTAACAAAACTGCATGATGCAGTCTCAGCTTTGACCAGATTCTTACAATTTAAACCTGATCATATGTTTGGATGCATATTGGATAGACAAGCATGCACGCCAAGTTTCACGACATTTCAAGCTATTTTGACCCCCTTTAAGCCCAACCCTATTGAAACCGCACGAAGGAGTTTCCCCTTCGAGAAGTTTCTTAGAATTTAAATTTGATTATAAATTTGGATGCCAATTTGATCAACAAGCGTGCATGCAAACTTTTGAGACATTCCAAAATATTTTCACCCCCTTTAAGCCCAACTTAGCAAAACCGTACAACGAAGTTTCACGTTTGACTAATTTCTCAAAATTAAAATTTAATCATAGATTTAAATCCGCATTTGGAAAATAAGAGTGCATGCCAACTTTCACGATGTTGAGAGCTATTTTCGCCATCTTTAAGCCAAACCCTAACAAAACTGCATGATGCAGTCTCAGCTTTGACCAGATTCTTACAATTTAAACCTGATCATATGTTTGGATCCATATTGGATAGAGAAGCATGCAAGCCAACTTTCGCGACGTTTCAACCTATTTTGACCCCCTTTAATCCCAACCCTGTTGAAACCGCACGACGGAGTTTCCCTTTCGAGCAGTTTCTTAGAATTTAAATTTGATCATAAATTTGGATGCCAATTTGATCAACAAGTGTGCATGCAAAATTTTGAGACATTCCAAAATATTTTCACCCCCTTTAAGCCCAACCTTAGCAAAACCGCACAACGAAGTTTTACGTTTGATTAATTTCTCAAAATTAAAATTTAATCATAGATTTAAATCCGCATTTGGAAAATAAGAGTGCATGCCAACTTTCCCAATCTTGAGAGTTATTTTCGCCATCTTTAAGCCAAACCCTAACAAAACTGCATGATGCAGTCTCAGGTTTGACCAGATTCTTAGAATTTAAACCTGATCATATCTTTTGATGCATATTGGATAGACAAGCATGCACGCAGACTTTCACGATGTTTCAAGCTATTTTGACCCCGTTTAAGCCCAACCCTGTTGAAACCGCACGACGGAGTTTCCCTTTCGAGTAGTTTCTTAGAATTTAAATTTGATCATAAATTTGGATGCCAATTTGATCAACAAGCGTGCATGCAAACTTTTGAGACATTCCAAAATATTTTCACCCCCTTTAAGCTAAACCTTAGCAAAACCGCACAACGAAGTTTCACGTTTGACTAATTTCTCAAAATTAAAATTTCATCATAGATTTAAATCCGCATTTGGAAAATAAGAGTGCTTGCTAACTTTCACAATGTTGAGAGCTATTTGCCATCTTTACGCCAAACCCTAACAAAACTGCATGATGCAGCCTCAACTTTGACCAGATTCTTAGAATTTAAACATGATCATATGCTTGGATGCATATTGCATAGACAAGCATACACGCCAAATTTCACGACGTTTCAAGTTATTTTGACCCCCTTTAAGCCCAACCCTGTTGAAACCGCACGACGGAGTTTCCCTTTCGAGCAGTTTCTTAGAATTTAAATTTGATCATAAATTTGGATGCCAATTTGATCAACAAGCGTGCATGCAAACATTTGAGACATTCCAAAATATTTTCACCCCCTTTAAGCCCAACCTTAGCAAAACCGCACAACGAAGTTTCACGTTGGACTAATTTCTTAAAATTAAAATTTAATCATAGATTTAAATCCGCATTTGGAAAATAAGAGTGCATGCCAACTTTGACGATGTTGAGAGCTATTTTCGCCATCTTTAAGCCAAACCATAACAAAACTGCATGATGCATTCTAAGCTTTGACCAGATTCTTAGAATTTAAACCTGATCATATTTTGGATGCATATTGGATAGACAAGCATGCACGCCAACTTTCGCGACGTTTCAAGCTATTTTGACCCCGTTTAAGGCCAACCCTGTTGAAACCGCACGATGGAGTTTCCCTTTCGAGTAGTTTCTTAGAATTTAAATTTGATCATAAATTTGGATGCCAATCTGATCAACAAGCGTGCATGCAAACTTTTGAGACATTCCAAAATATTTTCACCCCCTTTAAGCCCAACCTTAGCAAAATCGCACAACGAAGTTTCACGTTTGACTAATTTCTCAAAATTAAAATTTCATCATAGATTTAAATCCTTATTTGGAAAATAAGCGTGCTTGCCAACTTTCATGATGTTGAGAGCAATTTTTGCCATCTTTAAGACAAACCCTAACAAAACTGCATGATGCAGTCTCAGCTTTGACCAGATTCTTAGAATTTAAGCCTGATCATATGTTTCCATGCATATTGCATAGACAAGCATGCACGCCAACTTTCACGACATTTCAAGCTATTTTGACCCCCTTTAAGCCCAACCCTTTTGAAACCGCACGACGGAGTTTCCCTTTCGAGTAGTTTCTCAGAATTTAAGTTTGATCATAAATTTGGATGCCAATTTGATCAACAAGCGTGCATGCAAACTTTTGAGACATTCCAAAATATTTTCACCCCCTTTAAGCCCAACCTTAGCAAAACCGCACAACGAAGTTTCACGTTTGACTAATTTCTAAAAATTAAAATTTAATCATAGATTTAAATCTGCATTTGGAAAATAAGAGTGCATGCCAACTTTCACGATGTTGAGAGCTATTTTTGCCATCTTTAAGCCAAACCCTAACAAAACTGCATGATGCAGTCTCATCTTTGACCAGATTCTTAGAATTTAAACTTGATCATATGTTTGGATGCATATTGGATAGACAAGCATGTACGCCAACTTTCGCGACGTTTCAAGCTATTTTGACCCCCTTTAAGCCCAACCCTGTTAAAACCCCATGACGGAGTTTCCCTTTCGAACAGTGTCTTAGAATTTAAATTTGATGATAAATTTGGATGCCAATTTGATCAACAAGCGTGCATGCAAACTTTTGAGACATTCCAAAATATTTTCACCCCCTTTAAGCCCAACCTTAGCAAAACCGCACAACGAAGTTTCACGTTTGACTAATTTCTAAAAATTAAAATTTAATCATAGATTTAAATCTGCATTTGGAAAATAAGAGTGCATGCCAACTTTCACGATGTTGAGAGCTATTTTTGCCATCTTTAAGCCAAACCCTAACAAAACTGCATGATGCAGTCTCATCTTTGACCAGATTCTTAGAATTTAAACTTGATCATATGTTTGGATGCATATTGGATAGACAAGCATGTACGCCAACTTTCGCGACGTTTCAAGCTATTTTGACCCCCTTTAAGCCCAACCCTGTTAAAACCCCATGACGGAGTTTCCCTTTCGAACAGTGTCTTAGAATTTAAATTTGATGATAAATTTGGATGCCAATTTGATCAACAAGCGTGCATGCAAACTTTTGAGACATTCCAAAATATTTTCACCACCTTTAAGCCCAACCTTAGCAAAACCGCACAACGAAGTTTCACGTTGGACTAATTTCTCAAAATTAAAATTTAATCATAGATTTAAATCCGCATTTGGAAAATAAGAGTGCATGCCAACTTTCACGATGTTGAGAGCTATTTTCTCCATATTTAAGCCAAACCCTAACAAAAATGCATGATGCAGTCTCAGCTTTGACCAGATTCTTAGAATTTAAACCTGATCACATGTTTCGATGCATATTGGATAGACAAGCATGCACGCCAACTTTCGCGACGTTTCAAGCTATTTTGACCCCCTTTAAGCCCAACCCTGTTGAAACCGCACAACGGAGTTTTCCTTTCGAGCAGTTTCTTAGAATTTAAATTTGATCATAAATTTGGATGCCCATTTGATCAACAAGCGTGCATGCAAACTTTTGAGACATTCCAAAATATTTTCACCCCCTTTAAGCCCAACCCTGTTGAAACCGCACAACGGAGTTTTCCTTTCGAGCAGTTTCTTAGAATTTAAATTTGATCATAAATTTGGATGCCCATTTGATCAACAAGCGTGCATGCAAACTTTTGAGACATTCCAAAATATTTTCACCCCTTTAAGCCCAACCTTGGCAAAACCGCACAACGAAGTTTCACGTTTGACTGATTTCTCAAAATTAAAATTTAATCATAGATTTAAATCCGCATTTGGAAAATAAGAGTGCATGCCAACTTTCATGATGTTGAGAGCTATTTTCGCCATCTTTAAGCCAAACCTTAACAAAAATGCATGATGCACTCTCAGCTTTGAGCAGATTCTTAGAATTTAAAGCTGATCATATGTTTGGATACATATTGGATAGACAAGCATGCACACCAACTTTCGTGATGTTTCAAGCTATTTTGACCCCCTTTAAGCCCAACCCTGTTGAAACCGCACGACGGAGTTTCCCTTTCAAGCAGTTTCTTAGAATTTAAATTTGATCATAAATTTGGATGCCAATTTGATCAACAAGCGTGCATCCATACTTTTGAGACAATCCAAAATGTTTTCACCCCGTTGAGAGCTATTTTCGCCATCTTTAAGCCAAACCCTAACAAAACTGCATGATGCAATCTAAGCTTTGACCAGATTCTTAGAATTTAAACCTGATCATATGTTTGGATGCATATTGGATAGACAAGCATGCACGCCAACTTTTGCAACGTTTCAAGCTATTTTGACCACCTTTAAGCCCAACCCTGTTGAAACCGCACGACGGAGTTTCCCTTTCGAGCAGTTTCTCAGAATTTAAATTTGATCATAAATTTGGATGCCAATTTGATCAACAATCGTGCATGCAAACTTATGGGACATTTCAAAATATTTTCACCCCCTTTAATCCCAACCTTAGCAAAATCGCACAATGAAGTTTCACGTTTGACTAATTTCTCAAAATTAAAATTTAATCATAGATTTAAATCCGCATTTGGAAAATAAGAGTGCATGCCAACTTTCACGATGTTGAGAGCTATTTTCGCCATCTTTAAGCCAAACCCTAACAAAACTGCATGATGCAATCTAAGCTTTGACCAGATTCTTAGAATTTAAACCTGATCATATGTTTGGATGCATATTGGATAGACAAGCATGCACGCCAACTTTTGCAACGTTTCAAGCTATTTTGACCACCTTTAAGCCCAACCCTGTTGAAACCGCACGACGGAGTTTCCCTTTCGAGCAGTTTCTCAGAATTTAAATTTGATCATAAATTTGGATGCCAATTTGATCAACAATCGTGCATGCAAACTTATGGGACATTTCAAAATATTTTCACCCCCTTTAATCCCAACCTTAGCAAAATCGCACAATGAAGTTTCACGTTTGACTAATTTCTCAAAATTAAAATTTAATCATAGATTTAAATCCGCATTTGGAAAATAAGAGTGCATGCCGACTTTCACGATGTTGAGAGCTATTTTTGCCATTTTTAAGCCAAACCCTAACAAAACTGCATGATGCAGTCTCAGCTTTGACCAGATTCTTAGAATTTAAACCTGATCATAAGTTTGGATGCATATTCGATAGAAAAGCATGCACGCCAACTTTCGCGACGTTTCAAGCTATTTTGACCCCCTTTAAGCCCAACCCTATTGAAACCGCACGAAGGAGTTTCTCCTAGGAGAAGTTTCTTAGAATTTAAATTTGATCATAAATTTGGATGCCAATTTGATCAACAAGCGTGCATGCAAACTTTTGAGACATTCCAAAATATTTTCACCCCCTTTAAGCCCAACTTAGCAAAACCGCACAATGAAGTTTCACCTTTAACTAATTTCTCAAAATTAAAATTTAATCATAGATTTAAATCCGCATTTGGAAAATAAGAGTGCATGCCAACTTTCACGATGTTGAGAGCTACTTTCGCCATCTTTAAGCCAAACCCTAACAAAACTGCATGATGCAGTCTAAGCTTTGACGAGATTCTTAGAATTTAAAACTGATCATATTTTTGGATGCATATTGGATAGACAAGCATGCACACCAACTTTCGCGACATTTCAAGCTATTTTGACCCCCTTTAAGCCCAACCCTGTTGAAACCGCACGACGAAGTTTCCCTTTCGAGCAGTTTCTTAGAATTTAAATTTGATCATAAATTTGGATGCCAATTTGATCAACAAGCGTGTATGCAAACTTTTGAGACATTCCAAAATATTTTCACCCCCTTTAAGCCCAACCTTAGCAAAACCTTACAACGAAGTTTGACATTTGACTAATTTCTCAAAATTAAAATTTAATCATAGATTTAAATCCGCATTTGGAAAATAAGAGTGCATGCCAACTTTCACGATGTTGAGAGCTATTTTCGCCACCTTTAAGCCAAACCCTAACAAAACTGCATGATGCAGTCTGAGCTTTGACTAGATTCTTAGAATTTCCACCTAATCTTATGTTTGGACGCATATTGGATAGACAAGCATGCACACCAACTTTCGCGACGTTTCAAGCTATTTTGACCCCCTTTAAGCCCAACCCTGTTGAAACCGCACGACGGAGTTTCCCTTTCGAGCAGTTTCTCAGAATTTAAGTTTGATCATAAATTTGGATGCCAATTCGATCAACAAGCGTGCATGCAAACTTTTGAGACATTCCAAAATATTTTCACCCCCTTTAAGCCCAACCTTAGCAAAACCGCACAACGAAGTTTCATGTTTGACTAATTTCTAAAAATTAAAATTTAATCATAGATTTAAATCCGCATTTGGAAAATAAGAGTGCATGCCAGCTTTCACGATGTTGAGAGCTATTTTCGCCATCTTTAAGCCAAACCCTAATAAAACTGCTTGATGCAGTCTCAGCTTTGACCAGATTCTTAGATTTTAAACCTGATCACATGTTTGGATGCATATTGGATAGACAAGCATGCACACCAACTTCCACGACGTTTCAAACTATTTTGACCCCCTTTAAGCCCAACCCTCTTGAAACCGCACGACGGAGTTTCGCTTTCAAGCAGTTTCTAAGAATTTAAATTTGATCATAAATTTGGAGGCCAATTTGATCAACAAGCGTGCATCCAAACTTTTGAGACATTCCAAAATATTTCCACCGCCTTTAAGCCCAACCTTAGCAAAACAGCACAACGAAGTTTCACGTTTGACTAATTTCTGAAAATTAAAATTTAATCATAGATTTAAATCCGCATTTGGAAAAAAAGAGTGCATGCCAACTTTCACGATGTTGAGAGCTATTTTTGCCATCTTTAAGTCAAACCCTAACAAAACTGCATGATGCAGTCTCATCTTTGACCAGATTCTTAGAATTTAAACTTGATCATATGTTTGGATGCATATTGGATAGACAAGCATGCACGCCAACTTTCGCGACGTTTCAAGCTATTTTGACCCCGTTTAAGCCCAACCCTGTTGAAACCGCACGACGGAGTTTCCCTTTTGAGCAGTTTCTTAGAATTTAAATTTGATCATAAATTTGGATGCCAATTTGATCAGCAAGCGTGCATGCAAACTTTTGAGACATTCCAAAATATTTTCACCCCCTTTAAGCCCATCCTTGGCAAAACCGCACAACGAAGTTTCACGTTTGACTAATTTCTCAAAATTAAAATATAATCATAGATTTAAATCCGCATTTGGGAAATAAGAGTGCATGCCAACTTTCACGATGTTGAGAGCTATTTTCTCCATATTTAAGGAAAACCCTAACAAAACTGCATGATGCAGTCTCAGCTTTGACCAGATTCTTAGAATTTAAACCTGATCACATGTTTCGATGCATATTGGATAGACAAGCATGCACGCCAACTTTCACGACGTTTGAAGCTATTTTGACCCCCTTTAAGCCCAACCCTGTTGAAACCGCACGACGTAGTTTTCCTTCCGAGCAGTTTCTTAGAATTTAAATTTGATCATAAATTTGGATGCCAATTTGATCAACAAGCGTGCATGCAAACTTTTGAGACATTCCAAAATATTTTCACCCTTTTATGCCCAACCTTGGCAAAACCGCACAACGAAGTTTCACGTTTGACTAATTTCTTAAAATTAAAATTTAATCATACATTTAAATCCGCATTTGGAAAATAAGAGTGCATGCCAACTTTCACGATGTTGAGAGCTATTTTCGCCATCTTTAAGCCAAAACCTAACAAAACTGCATGATGCAGTCTCATCTTTGACCAGATTCTTAGAATTGAAACCTGATCATATGTTTGGATGCATATTGGATAGACAAGCATGCACGCCAACTTTCATGACGTTTCATTCTATTTTGACCCCTTTTAAGCCCAACCCTGTTCAAACCGCACGACGGAGTTTCCCTTTCGAGCAGTTTCTCAGAATTTAAATTTGATCATAAATTTGGATGCCAATTTGATCAACAAGCGTGCATGCAAACTTTTGAGACATTCCAAAATATTTTCACCCCCTTTAAGCCCAACCTTAGAAAAACCGCACAACGAAGTTTCACGTTTGACTAATTTCTCAAAATTAAATTTAATCATAGATTTAAATCCGCATTTGGAAAATAAGAATGCATGCCAACTCTCACGATGTTGAGAGCTATTTTCTCCATCTTTAAGCCAAACCCTAACAAAACTGCATGATGCAGTCTCAGCTTTGACAAAATTCTTAGAATTTAAACCTGATCATATGTTTGGATGCATATTGGATAGACAAGCATGCACGCCAACTTTCGTGACGTTTCAAGCTATTTTGTCCCCCTTTAAGCCCAACCCTGTTGAAACCGCACGACGGAGTTTCCCTTTCGAGCAGTTTCTAAGAATTTAAATTTGATCAACAAGCGTGCATGCAAACTTTTGAAACATTCCAAAATATTTCACCCCCTTTAATCCCAACCTTAGCAAAACCGCACAACAAAGTTTCACGTTTGACTAATTTCTCAAAATTAAAATTTAATCATAGATTTAAATCCGCATTTGGAGAATAAGAGTGCCTCCCAACTTTCACGATGTTGAGAGCTATTTTCGCCATCCTTAAGCCAAACCCTAAAAAAACTGCATGATGCAGTCTCATGACCAGAATCTTAGAATTTAAACCTGATCATATGTTTGGATGCATATTGGATAGACAAGCATGCACGCCAACTTTCGCGATGTTTCAAGCTATTTTTACCCCCTTTAAGCCCAACCCTGTTGAAACCGCACGACGGAGTTTCCCTTTCGAGCAGTTTCTTAGAATTTAAATTTGATCATAAATTTGGATGCCAATTAGATCAACAAGTGTGCATGCAAACTTTTGAGACATTCCAAAATAGTTTCACGCCCTTTAAGCCCAACCTTAGCAAAACCGCACAACGAAGTTTCACGTTTAACTAATTTCTCAAAATTAAAATTCAATCATAGATTTAAATCCACATTTGGAAAATAAGAGTGCATACCAACTTTCACGATGTTGAGAGCTATTTTCGCCATCTTTAAGCCAAACCCTAACAAAACGCCATGATGCAGTCTCAGCTTTGACCAGATTCTTAGAATTTAAACCTGATCATATGTTTGGATGCATATTGGATAGACAAGCATGCACGCCTACTTTCGTGACGTTTCAAGCTATTTTGACCCCGTTTAAGGCCAACCCTGTTGAAACCGCACGACGGAGTTTCCCTTTCTAGCAGTTTCTCAGAATTTAAGTTTGATCATAAATTTGGATGCCAATTTGATCATCAAGCGTGCATGCAAACTTTTGAGACATTCCAAAATATTTTCACCCGCTTTAGGCCCAACCTTAACAAAACGGCACAACGAAGTTTCACGTTTGACTAATTTCTCAAAATTAAAATTTAATCATAGATTTAAATCCGCATTTGGAAAATAAGAGTGGATGACAACTTTCACGATGTTGAGAGCTATTTTTGCCATCTTTAAGCCAAACCCTAATAAAACTGCATGATGCAGTCTCATCTTTGACCAGATTCTTAGAATTTAAACCTGATCATATGTTTGGATGCATATTGGATAGACAAGCATGCACGCCAACTTTCGCGACGTTTCAAGCTATTTTGACCCCCTTTAAGCCCAACCCTGTTGAAACCGCACGACGGAGTTTTCCTTTCAAGCAGTTTCTAAGAATTTAAATTTGATCATAAATTTGGATGCCAATTTGATCAACAAGCGTGCATGCAAACTTTTGAGACATTCAAAAATATTTCCGCCCCCTTTAAGCCCAACCTTAGCAAAACCGCACAACGAAGTTTCACGTTTGACTAATTTCTCAAAATTAAAATTTAATCATAGATTTAAATCCGCATTTGGAAAATAACAGTGCATGCCAACTTTCATGATGTTGAGAACTATTTTTGAGATATTTAAGCCAAAACCTGACAAAACTGCATGATGCAGTCTCAGCTTTGACCAGATTCTTAGAATTTAAACCTGATCATATCTTTGGATGCATATTGGATAGACAAGCATGCACACCAACTTTCGCAATGTTTCAAGCTATTTTGAACCCCTTTAAGCCTAACCCTGTTGAAACCGCACGACGGAGTTTCCCTTTCGAGCAGTTTCTTAGAATTTAAATTTGATCATAAATTTGGATGCCAATTTGATCAACAAGCGTGCATGCAAAATTTTGAGACATTCCTAAATATTTTCACCCCCTTTAGGCCCAACCTTAGCAAAACCGCACAACGAAGTTTCACGTTTGACTAATTTCTCAAATTTAAAATTTAATCATAGATTTAAATCCGCATTTGGAAAATAAGAGTGCATGCCAACTTTCACGATGTTGAGAGCTATCTTCGCCATCTTTAAGCCAAACCCTAACAAAACTGCATGATGCAGTCTCAGCTTTGACCAGATTCTTAGAATTTAAACCTGATCATATGTTTGGATGCATATTGGACAGACAAGCATGCACGCCCACTTTCGCGACGTTTCAAGCTATTTTGACCCCCTTTATACCCAACCATGTTGAAACCGCATGACGGAGTTTCCGTTTCGAGCAGTTTCTCAGAATTTAAATTTGATCATAAATTTGGATGCCAATTTGATCAACAAGCGTGCATGCAAATTTTTCAGACATTCCAAAAATATTTTCACCGCCTTTAAGCCCAACCTTAGCAAAAACGCACAACGAAGTTTCACATTTGACTAATTTCTCAAGATTAAAATTCAATCATAGATTTAAATCCGCATTTGGAAAATAAGAGTGCATGCCAACTTTCACGATGTTGAGAGCTATTTTCGCCATCTTTAATCCAAACCCTAACAAAACGCCATGATGCAGTCTCAGCTTTGACCAGATTCTTAGAATATAAACCTGGTCATATGTTTGGATGCATATTGGATAGGCAAGCATGCACGCCAACTTTCGCGACGTTTCAAGCTATTTTGACCCCCTTTAAGCCCAACCCTGTTGAAACCGCACGACTGAGTTTCCCTTTCGAGCAGTTTCTTAGAATTTAAATTTGATCATAAATTTGGATGTCAATTTGATCAACAAGCGTGCATGGAAACTTTTGAGACATTCCAAAATATTTTCACCCCCTTTAAGCCCAACCTTGGCAAAACCGCACAACGAAGTTTCACGTTTGACTAATTTCTTAAAATTAAAATTTAATCATAGATTTAAATCCGCATTTGGAAAATAAGAGTGCATGCCAACTTTCACGATGTTGAGAGCTATTTTCACAATCTTTAAGCCAAACCCTAACAAATCTGCATGATCCAATCTCAGCTTTGACCAAATTCTTAGAATTTAAACCTGATCATATGTTTGGATGCATATTTGATAGACAAGCAGGCATGCCAATTTTAGCGACGTTTCAAGCTATTTTGACCCCCTTTAAGCCGAACCCTATTGAAACCGCACGACGAGGTTTCCCTTTCGAGCAGTTTCTTAGAGTTTAAATTTGATCATAAATTTGGATGCCAATTTGATCAACAAGCGTGCATGCAAACTTTTGAGACATTCCAAAATATTTTCACCCCCTTTAAGCCCAACCTTAGCAAAACTGCACAACGAAGTTTCACGTTTGACTAATTTCTCAAAATTAAAATTTAATCATAGATTTAAATCCGCATTTGGAAAACAAGAGTGCATGCCAACTTTCACGATGTTGAGAGCTATTTTCGCCATCTCTAAGCCAAACCCTAACAAAACTACATGATGCAGTCTCAGCTTTGACCAGATTCTTAGAATTTAAACCTAATCATATGCTTGGATGCATACTGGATAGACAAGCATGCACGCCAACTTTCGTGACGTTTCAAGCTATTTTGACCCCCTTTAAGCCCAATCCTGTTGAAACCGCACGACGGAGTTTCCCTTTCGAGCAGTTTCTTAGAGTTTAAATTTGATCATAAATTTGGATGCCAATTTGATCAACAAGTGTGCATGCAAACTTTTGAGACATTCCAAAATATTTTCACCCCCTTTAAGCCCAACCTTAGCAAAACCGCACAACGAAGTTTCACGTTTGACTAATTTCTCAAAATTAAAATTTAATCATAGATTTAAATCCGCATTTGCAAAATAAGAGTGCATGCCAACTTTGACGATGTTGAGAGCTATTTTCGCCATCTTTAAACCAAACCCTAACAAAATTGCATGATGCAGTCTCAGCTTTGACCAGATTCCTAGAATTTAAACCCGATCATATGTTTCGATGCATATTGGATAGACAAGGATGCACGCCAGCTTTCGAGACGTTTCAAGCTATTTTGACCCCCTTTAATCCCAACCCTGTTGAAACCACACGACGGAGTTTCCCTTTCGAGCAGTTTCTTAGAATTTAAATTTGATCATAAATTTGGATGCCAATTTGATCAACAAGCGTGCATGCAAACTTTTGAGACATTCCAAAATATTTTCACCCCCTTTAAGCCCAACCTTAGTAAAACGGCAGAACGAAGTTTCACGTTTGACTAATTTCTCAAAATTAAAATTTAATCATAGATTTAAATCCGCATTTGGAAAATAAGAGTGCATGCCAACTTTCATGATGTTGAGAGCTATTTTTGCCATCTTTAACACAAACCCTAACAAAACTGCATGATGCAGTCTCAGCTTTGACCAGATTCTTAGAATTTAAACCTGATCATATGTTTTGATGCATATTGGATAGAAAAGCATGCACACCAACTTTCACAACGTTTCAAGCTATTTTGACCCTCTTTAAGCCCAACCCTGTTGAAACCGCACGACGGAGTTTCCCTTTCGAGTAGTTTCTTAGAATTTAAATTTGATCATAAATTTGGATGCCAATTTGATCAACAAGCGTGCATGCAAACTTTTGAGACATTCCAAAATATTTTCACCCCCTTTAAGCCCAACCTTAGCAAAACCGCACAAGGAAGTTTCACGTTTGACTAATTTCTCAAAATTAAAATTTAATCATAGATTTAAATCCACCTTTGGAAGATAAGAGTGCATGCCAACTTTCACGATGTTGAGAGCTATTTTCGCCATCTTTAAGCCAAACTCTAACAAAAATGCATGACGCAGTCTTAGCTTTGACCAAATTCTTAGAATTTAAACCTGATCATATGTTTGGATGCATATTGGATAGACAAGGATGCACGCTAACTTTTGCGACTTTTCAAGCTATTTTGATCCCCTTTAAGCCCAACCCTGTTGAAACCGCACGACGAAGTTTCCCTTTCGAGCAGTTTCTTAGAATTTAAATTTGATAATAAATTTGGATGCCAATTTGATCAACAAGCGTGCATGCAAACTTTTGAGACATTCCAAAATATTTTCACCCCCTTTAAGCCCAACCTTAGCAAAACCGCACAACGAAGTTTCACGTTTGACTAATTTCTCAAAATTAAAATTTAATCATAGATTTAAATCCGCATTTGGAAAATAAGAGTGCATGCCAACTTTCACGATGTTGAGAGCTATTTTCGCCATCTTTAAGCCAAACCCTAACAAAACTGCATGATGCAGTCTCAGCTTTGACCAAATTCTTAGAATTTAAACCTGATCATATGTTTGGATGCATATTGGATAGACAAGCATGCACGCCAACTTTCGCGACGTTTCAAGCTATTTTGACCGCCTTTAAGCCCAACCCTGTTGAAACCGAACGATGGAGTTTCCCTTTCGAGCAGTTTCTTAGAATTTAAATTTGATCGTAAATTTGGATGCCAATTGGATCAACAAGCATGCATGCAAAGTTTTGAGACATTCCAAAATATTTTCACCCCCTTTAAGCCCAACAAAACTGCATGATGCAGTCTCAGCTTTGACCAGATTCTTAGAATTTAAACCTGATCATATGTTTGGATGCATATTGGATAGACAAGCATGCACGCCAACTTTCGCGACGTTTCAAGCTATTTTGATACCCTTTAAGCCCAACCCTGTTGAAACCGCACGACGGAGTTTCCCTTTCGAGCAGTTTCTTAGAATTTAAATTTGATCATAAATTTGGATGCCAATTTAATCAACAAGCGTGCATGCAAACTTTTTAGACATTCCAAAATATTTTCACCCCCTTTAAGCCCAACCTTAGCAAAACCGCACAAGGAAGTTTCACATTTGACTAATTTCTCAAAACCAAAATTTAATCATAGACTTAAATCTGCATTTGGAAAATAAGAGTGCATGCCAACTTTCACGATGTTGAGAGCTATTTTTGCCATCTTTAAGCCAAACCTTAACAAAACTGCATGATGCAGTCTCAGCTTTGACCAGATTCTTAGAATTTAAACCTGATCATATGTTTGGATGGATATTGGATAGACAAGCATGCACGCCAACTTTCGTGACGTTTCAAGCTATTTTGATCACCTTTAAGCCCAACCCTGTTGAAACCGCACGACGGAGTTTCCCTTTCGAGCAGTTTCTTAGAATTTAAATTTGATCATAAATTTCGATGCCAATTTAATCAACAAGCATGCATGCAAAATTTTTAGACATTCCAAAATATTTTCACCCCCTTTAAGCCCAACCTTAGCAAAACCACACAACGAAGTTTCAAATTTGACTAATTTCTCAAAACTAAAATTTAATCATAGATTTAAATCCGCATTTGGAAAATAAGAGTGCATGCCAACTTTCACGATGTTGAGAGCTATTTTTGCCGTCTTTAAGCCAAACCCTAACAAAAGTGCATGATGCAGTCTCAGCTTTGACCAGATTCTTAGAATTTAAACCTGATCATATGTTTGGATGCATATTGGATAGACAAGCATGCACGCCAACTTTCGCGACGTTTCAAGCTATTTTGACCCCCTTTAAGCCCAACCCTGTTGAAACCGCACGACGGAGTTTCCCTTTCGAGCAGTTTCTTAGAATTTAAATTTGATCATAAATTTGGATGCCAATTTGATCAACAAGCGTGCATGCAAACTTTTGAGACATTCCAAAATATTTTCACCCCCTTTAAGCCCAACCTTAGCAAAACCGCACAACGAAGTTTCACGTTTGACTAATTTCTCAAAACTAAAATTTAATCATATATTTAAATCTGCATTTGGAAAATAAGAGTGCATGCCAACTTTCACGATGTTGAGAGCTATTTTTGCCATCTTTAAGCCAAACCTTAACAAAACTGCATGATGTAGTCTCAGTTTTGACCATATTCTTAGAATTTAAACCTGATCATATGTTTGGATGCATATTGGATAGACAAGCATGCACGCCAACTTTCGCGACGTTTCAAGCTATTTTGACTCCATTTAAGCCCAACGCTGTTGAAACCACACGACGGAGTTTCCCTTTCGAGCAGTTTCTTAGAGTTTAAATTTGATCATAAATTTGGATGCCAATTTGATCAACAAGCGTGAATGCAAACTTTTGAGACATTCCAAAATATTTTCACCCCCTTTAACCCCAACCTTAGCAAAACCACACAACGAAGTTTCACGTTTGACTAATTTCTCAAAATTAAAATTTAATCATAGATTTAAATCCGCATTTGGAAAAAAAGAGTGCATGCCAACTTTCACGATGTTGAGAGCTATTTTAACCATCTTTAAGCCAAACCCTAACAAAACTGCATGATGCAGTCTCAGCTTTGACAAGATTCTTAGAATTTAAACCTGATCATATGTTTGGATGCATATTGGATAGACAAGCATGCACGCCAACTTTTGCGATGTTTCAAGCTATTTTGACCCCCTTTAAGCCCAACCCTGTTGAAACCGCACGACGGAGTTTCCCTTTCGAGCAGTTTCTTAGAATTTCAATTTGATCATAAATTTGAATGCCAATTTGATCAACAAGCGTGCATGCAAATTTTTGAGCCATTCCAAAATATTTTCACCCCCTTTAAGCCCAACCTTGGCAAAACCGGACAACGAAGTTTCGCGTTTGACCAATTTCTCAAAATTAAAATTTAATCATAGATTTAAATCCGCATTTGGAAAATAAGAGTGCATGCCAACTTTCACGATGTTGAGAGCTATTTTCGCCATCTTTAAGCCAAACACTAACAAAAGTGCATGATGCAGTCTCAGCTTTGACCAAATTCTTAGAATTTAAGCCTGATCATATGTTTGGATGCATATTGGATAGACAAGCATGCACGCCAACTTTCGCGATGTTTCAAGCTATTTTTACCCCCTTTAAGCCCAACCCTGTTGAAACCCCACGACGGAGTTTCCCTTTTGAACAGTTTCTTAAAATTTAAATTTGATCATAAATTTGGATGCCAATTTGATCAACAAGCGTGCATGCAAACTTTTGAGACATTCAAAAATATTTTCACCCCCTTCAAGCCCAACCTTGGCAAAACCACACAACGAAGTTTCACGTTTGACTAATTTCTCAAAATTAAAATTTAATCACAGATTTAAATCCGCATTTGCAAAATAAGAGTTCATGCCAACTTTCACGATGTTGAGAGCTATTTTTGCCATATTTAAGCCAAACCCTAACAAAACTGCATGATGCAGTCTCATCTTTGACTAGATTCTTAGAATTTAAACCTAATCATATGTTTGGATGCATATTGGATAGACAAGCATGCACCCCAACTTTCACGACGTTTCAAGCTATTTTGACCCCCTTTATGCCCAACCCTGTTGAAACCGCACGACGGAGTTTCCCCTTCGAGCAGTTTCTTAGAATTTAAATTTGATCCTAAATTTGGATGCCGATTTGATCAACAAGCGTGCATGCAAACTTTTGAGACATTCCAAACTACTTTCACCCCCTTTAAGCCCAACCTTAGCAAAACCGCACAACGAAGTTTCACGTTTGACTAATTTCTCAAAATTAAAATTTAATCATAGATTTAAATACGCATTTGGAAAATAAGATTGCATGCCAACTTTCACGATGTTGAGAGCTATTTTCGCCATCTCTAAGGAAAACCCTAACAAAAATGCATGATGCAGTCTCAGCTTTGACCAGATTCTTAGAATTTAAACCTGATCATATGTTTGGATGCATATTGGATAGACAAGCATGCACGGCAACTTTCGCGATTTTTCAAGCTATTTTGGCCCCCTTTAAGCCCAACCCTGTTGAAACCGCACGACGGAGTTTCCCCTTCGAGCAGTTTCTTAGAATTTAAATTTAATAATAAATTTGGATGCCAATTTGATCAACAACTGTGCATGCAAAATTTTGAGACATTCCAAAGTATTTTCACCCCCTTTAAGCCCAACCTTAGCAAAACCGCACAACGAAGTTTCACGTTTGACTAATTTCTCAAAATTAAAATTTAATCATAGATTTAAATCCGCATTTGGAAAATAAGAGTGCATGCCAACTTTCAGAATGTTGAGAGCTATTTTCGCCATCTTTAAGCCAAACCCTAACAAAACTGAATGATGCAGTCTCATCTTTGACCAAATTCTTAGGATTTAAACCTGATCATATGTTTGGATGCATATTTGATAGACAAGCAGGCATGCCAACTTTCGCGACGTTTCAAGCTATTTTGACCCCCTTTAAGCCCAACCCTGTTGCAACCACACGACGGAGTTTCCCTTTCGAGCAGTTTCTTAGAATTTAAATTTGATCATAAATTTGGATGCCAATTTGATCAACAAGCGTGCATGCAAACTTTTGAGACATTCCAAAATATTTTCACCCCCTTTAAGCCCAACCTTAGCAAAACCGCACAACGAAGTTTCACGTTGGACTAATTTCTCAAAATTAAAATTTAATCATAGATTTAAATCCGCATTTGGAAAATAAGAGTGCATGCCAACTTTCACGATGTTGAGAGCTATTTTCTCCATCTTTAAGCCAAACCCTAACAAAACTGCATGATGCAGTCTCAGCTTTGACCAGATTCTTAGAATTTAAACCTGATCATATGTTTGGATGCATATTGGATAGACAAGCATGCACACCAACTTTCACGACGTTTCAAGCTATTTTGACCGCCTTTAAGCCCAACCCTGTTGAAACCGCACAAAGGAGTTTCTCCTTCAAGAATTTTCTTAGAATTTAAATTTGATCATAAATTTGGATGCCAATTTGATCAACAAGCGTGCATGCAAACTTTTGAGACATTCCAAGATATTTTCTCCCCCTTTAAGCCCAACTTAGCAAACCGCACAACGAAGTTTCACGTTTGACTAATGTGTCAAAATTAAAATTTAATCATAGATTTAAATCCGCATTTGGAAAATAAGAGTGCATGCCAACTTTCACGATGTTGAGAGCTATTTTCGCCATCTTTAAGCCAAACCCTAACAAAAATGCATGATGCAGTCTCAGCTTTGACCAGATTCTTAGAATTTAAACCTGATCATATGTTTGGATGCATATTGGATAGACAAGCATGCACACCAACTTTCACGACGTTTCAAGCTATTTTGACCGCCTTTAAGCCCAACCCTGTTGAAACCGCACAAAGGAGTTTCTCCTTCAAGAATTTTCTTAGAATTTAAATTTGATCATAAATTTGGATGCCAATTTGATCAACAAGCGTGCATGCAAACTTTTGAGACATTCCAAGATATTTTCTCCCCCTTTAAGCCCAACTTAGCAAACCGCACAACGAAGTTTCACGTTTGACTAATGTGTCAAAATTAAAATTTAATCATAGATTTAAATCCGCATTTGGAAAATAAGAGTGCATGCCAACTTTCACGATGTTGAGAGCTATTTTCGCCATCTTTAAGCCAAACCCTAACAAAAATGCATGATGCAGTCTCAACGTTGACCAGATTCTTAGAATTTAAACCTGATCATATGTTTGGATCCATATTGGATAGAGAAGCATGCACGCCAACTTTCACGATGTTTCAAGCTATTTTGACCCCCTTTAATCCCAACCCTGTTGAAACCGCACGACGGAGTTTCCCTTTCGAGCAGTTTCTTAGAATTTAAATTTTTTCATAAATTTGGATGCCAATTTGATCAACAAGCGTGCATGCAAACTTTTGAGACATTCAAAAATATTTTCACCCCCTTTAAGCCCAACCTTAGGAAAATTGCACAACGAAGTTTCACGTTTGACTAACATCTCAAAATTAAAATTTAATCATAGATTTAAATCCGCATTTGCAAAATAAGAGTGCATGCCAACTTTCCCAATGTTGAGAGCTATTTTCGCCATCTTTATGCCAAACCCTAACAAAACTGCATGATGCAATCTCAGCTTTGACCAGATTCTTAGAATTTAAACCTGATCATATGTTTGGATGCATATTGGATAGACAAGCATGCACGCAAACTTTCATGACATTTCGAGCTATTTTGACCCCGTTTAAGCCCAACCCCGTTGAAACCGTACGACGGAGTTTCCCTTTCGAGTAGTTTCTTAGAATTTAAATTTGATCATAAATTTGGATGCCAATTTGATCAACAAGCGTGCATGCAAACTTTTGAGACATTCAAAAACATTTTCACCCCCTTTAAGCCCAACCTTAGCAAAACTGCACAACGAAGTTTCACATTTGACTAATTTCTCAAAATTAAAATTTCATCATAGATTTAAATCCGCATATGGAAAATAAGAGTGCTTGCCAACTTTCACGATGTTGAGAGCTAGTTTCGCCATCTTTAAGCCAAACCCTAAAAAAACTGCATGATGCAGTCTCAGCTTTGACCAGATTCTTAGAATTTAAACCTGATCATATGTTTCGATGCATATTGCATAGACAAGCATGCACGCCCACTTTCACGACGTTTCAAGCTATTTTGACCCCCTTTATACCCAACCATGTTGAAACCGCATGACGGATTTTCCGTTTTGAGCAGTTTCTCAGAATTTAAATTTGATCATAAATTTGGATGCCAATTTGATCAACGAGCGTGCATGCAAACTTTTGAGACATTCCAAAATATTTTCACCCCGTTTAATCCCAACCTTGGCAAAACCGTACAACGAAGTTTCACGTTTGACTAATTTCTCAAAATCAAAATTTAATCATAGATTTAAATCCGCATTTGGAAAATAAGAGTGCATGCCAACTTTCACGATGTTGAGAGCTATTTTCGCCATCTTTAAGCCAAACCCTAAAAAAATTGCATGATGCAGTCTCAGCTTTGACCAGATTCTTAGAATTTAAACATGATCATATGTTTGGATGCATATTGGATAGGAAAGCATGCACGCCAACTTTCGCGACGTTTCAAGCTATTTTGACCCCCTTTAAGCCCAACCCTGTTGAAACCGCATGACGGAGTTTCCCTTTCGAGCAGTTTCTTAGAAGTTAAATTTGATCATAAATTTGCATGCCAATTTGATCAACAAGCGTGCATGCAAACTTTTGAGACATTCCAAAATATTTTCACCCCCTTTAAGCCCAACCT
>LPNX010564693.1:0-77725 GCA_001517045.1 Pseudotsuga menziesii | reverse complement strand
TCAAACATGGTGTTTTATAATATAAATCTTTTTAGTACTTCGGTCACCTCAAATATAGTATAGAGCATGTCTTAGAGTATTATAGTATAAAATTATGTGCGCAATTTCATTCAATTTGGATTATTCCCACATAATATATCTCGTTGTCTCAAAGATTTTAACATCTACAAAATTATTAATATTCATAGACTCATCAGGATTTATGTCCAACCCATCTAGTTCTAATTGAGATGTAATATTTCCTAGACTAGTTCTATTTGAGATGTAATATTTCCTTTTGAATGGTTGAATACTTAAGTTTTACTTGAAATAAATAAAAAATATTAATTGAGAAAATACTTCATTGGATTAATTATTCCAAATTTAATGGAATAGTTCTTTGAGTTGATTTTTCCAGATTTAATAGAATATGTATTTAGAGATTTACAAAAAAACTCAATGTGGATGAAGTCCTTGTAATAGAATATTTCCAAATTTAATGAAATATGTGTTCAGTCGAGAATTGCGCCTTTCTGCACACCAATTCGACTGCCATATCCAACATAATTTAGAGGATTATTTGCATGCTTCTACTTCTCCTCTAATGGTAGATCAAAGAACTCTCTCGATACCTCATGTCTGGACATGAGAAGCTCTAGAGAAACTCCATGGTTTATTAGATGGAAGCATCCCCAGTATCAACTCTCTACATGCATCTGAGATTTCCTCCATAGTATTTCTCCGTCGTTTGTCATAGAGACCATAGATATCTATGATGGGTATCTCCTCTTCCACAAGCTACTATTCTGAGGGTTTCTCGTCATCAGGTCTCATGTATCTCGAAGGCACACAATTGATGCCGCTCTCTATAAGACATTGGACACTCTGGATTGGTTCAGGCCATTCCATTGGAAAACAACCTGAAAAAGTTATCCACTACTAAATTAAGACAATTTCTAGTGGATTTCTCGTACAGCTTTCACTTGATCCTTAACCTTCATTTATCCAAACAAACAAAAACAATGTGTAAAGATTTGAAGCTCTTGGGGATGCAATCCACTCAAGAAAACAAATTTATATTTATATTTTTTTAAGACAAAGAGGCAAGCGAAGTATTCGAGAAGAAACAAAAAAAAAAAGCTCTTTGCAATAAGCTCTCAAACAATACCACCAACTTTTGGAATGCTTGAAGGTTTGTAGATGCTTGTTCTGTATAATAATTCTCTTGAAGGACTTCTTCCTACACACCTGATTCATTTGAAAAACCTGACTAATGTCAATTTCTAGAACAACAAATTGAATGGAAGCATAATTCCTTTTTGTGGTTCAAGTTTTCTCAAAACATTGGACTTGACAAATAATAGTTTTTTCACAGGAAATCCCATCCCAATTGGTTGATTCCATAGGTTTAAGTCGTCTTCGACTAGGTAGGAATGGCTTGAACAACAAAATCCCTACAGAGGTTGGCCAGATGTTGGAGCTCAATCTATTGGACTTATCATGGAATAAGCTCACTAGTGGGTTACCTGTAGATCTTGCTAAGTGTACGCATTTGAGTCATTTGGATCTGAATAATAATCATTTTTCTAGACCTATCCCTAGATGGTTTGGTGATTTCTATGGGATTGGAGAGCTAAAACTCTCCTTCAATGAATTTAATGGAACAATTACATCCCGTCTTATGAATTGTACCAGATTACTCACTCTTTCTCTTGACAATAATAAGCTTTGGGGTAGTTTACCAAGGCAGCTGGGGAACCTTGTTTCCTTGAATGTTCTCTATTTGCAGTAGAATAACTTTTCTGGACTAATCCCTTCTTCTATCAAAAACTATGAAAAACTTTATGACTTGAAGCTCTGATACAATTATTTAACAGGCTCAATTCCAGTGGAGATTGGAATGATTGGTAATCTACAAGTCATGCTATACTTGAGTAGTAATTTTTTGTCTGGAAGTATTCCTTTTTCACTTGGGGATTTAATGATGCTCAAAGTTCTCAATCTCTCCAATAATCAACCTAGCGGTCAAGTTCCTAATGAGATTGGGGATCTTAAAAGCTTGGCTGAGTTGAACTTATCGAATAATTTTCTCCAAGGAAAGTTGCCATTGAGTGCTTCCAAATGGCATTGGACCTCTTTTGTGGGAAATCTTGGACTCTTCAAAAAGTCGTTGGCTCCCTACTCACAGGTTTCATTTGAATATTAAATATCTAGAAGGAATCAACTAACAAAGAGAGAAGTAGATGGAATCTCTATCGCAATTGTATTGAGTTTAATCCTTTTGGGTGGCATTCTGTTCTTGGTTTTATTGAAAATTTATGCTATTTGGTCCAAAACAATTTCTTCCTCTAGCTTAGTTTACCATGAGCATGACTTTGGATTGAACAATGAAGAATGTAAACAGACATTTGAAAGCATGGTTGAAGCAACATACATAACTCAGGATGATTATAACATAGGGTCTTTTGAGAACCATAATTTACCCTAAAGAATATGTATATTCCAAAAGAGACACAAGGAAGAAATAAGTTTGCAAAGTGAGAATCATGCTAATGTAATATGTCCTTGAAAGATAGGACATTTTTGTGTCAGGATTCATAACTTTTTTGGATTGCAGTCAGTTTTAATTGAGAAAAATATCTACAAGGTATGTCTGCTTTGATGAGATCATTGTAAAAAGATTATTTATTTGGGCTGATCAATAGTAGATAGCACTAAAATGTTTTAGGTATCATTCGGTGTGGAACTAATCTTAGCATTATAGTCTCATCACTTTCCACCACTGCCAACTATATATGCTTATGGCCTCACAGTCAACTTTCTTGGAGCAGAAGAAGATATTATACTAATAGTGTTCCTCACATAACCTGTTCAGTTGCCTTTAGCATTTCAAGTGGGAGAATTTATTTAGTTTTCAAGAACCCCTGGGACCAGACATATGGGCAAACAACATTAAATAAAGCTACTCAAACTTCAAATTGTCTACAACACCTCCCAAATTGCATACCCCTCAGCTACAATCTAGTACAACACAGTCAACATGAATAGTAGAGATGAATTACAGACTAGTACCACACGACTTGGACAGTAAATAGGGAGCGTACCCCTCTCATTGAATCAATATTTGTGGCAACTGTGTATTGTACCAGAGCGTCCTCACAAAAATGTTGTTTTCAACATGGAGTGTCCATTCTACAGATGTCATTCTACTTGGACCTCGGACAACTATGGAGGGGTTCAATGGGGTGGGTATTAGGTGGGATATGGCTAAGAAAGCAAATCCATGTGTTCCAATTCCAGGTCCAGATCAATTTGCAGGTGGTCAGTTGTATCAACATAGCTTGAGACCTACGAGGTAGTAACCTGCCGCATAGACGAGCGAGCACACAAGTCAAAGTGATGTCAGGAGTTGATTCGATGCCAAGGGTCAGTGTCAATGCCCAGGCTAAATGATAAAAATGCATAGTAAAAAGAAAAAATGAGTGATTTTAACCTAGCTACCTACTCTTCAGGAAAAATTTACCAATTCGCACCAAAACCAAGAAACTTTCAGTATTATAATCGGGAAAAATTTATCAATTCACACTGAACTAAGAAACTTACAAGGGATTTTGTAAGGAAAGAAGGAGATGTTGACTCTAGAGTTGTAGAACTTGTGGCCTGTCTCTTCACGAACCTCCAGGCTCTCTCCTGTGTTGTTTTGTCTTGGAAACGACGGTAATACTGAAATTGTAAACCATCAACTGCGGTAAATATCCATACCAATATCATCAACGGTATCGTAGTTTGGACAGGCTATTTGGCGCCAACAAGATGAGTAGTCATTAATGGAATTAGAGGATGAAATATCCATGGGGTTCAGGAAAATCTGCCATCATTCCCTAATAGAGGTGGGTGGAGAGCTATTAGGTCGAGAGTTGTGTAGCAGAATATATATATTTTTTTTGTTTTATTTTTGTTATTTTATTATATAGATTATATATATATTTATATATATATAAATTATATAGATTTTTTTTTGTTTTTGTTATATATATTTTTGTTTTATTTTTATTATTTTATTTAATAAATTATGTTAATTGGTTATATATTATATTTTTTTAATAATTATCATACAAGTTGTTTAGTTTTAGAAATGGAGTACTCTACATAGTCCCCACTTCTTAGCCAAATCATCAACTCTGACCAGTACCAAAATCTAATCAGTACTCTTTGGGATGACAACTATCGACATCCATAGATGAGGGCCCTACATCCCCTCGAGATCCGGTCATTCGAATGTGCCTCCACGTAGACTTACCAAATGCATCCAATGCATGCCCAATAAAACACATCAACTTCGGATATGTGGGTTGAAAGTATCATTCGACCCCTACTCTACAATGACATATGCAACAAGTAAACCTCCTTACAAAGTTTAATCACTTCTTCTAATGTCTGCTTCAGTTTTCCTTTGGAGCATGTGAGGAATGTTGATGTGCAAAAATTAGTGACCTTTGTAAATAGTGGCATTGCAGGAGGGTGCTCATGATTTTCCCAGGCTAAAAGATAAAAATGCACATGGTTATGAGTGCATAGGCTAGAGATGGTGATAATTGTGAATATAAAGTAGAAGTAGTAACTACAGCAGCATTGAGACTTGTAAAATACATAACAACTGGTTATTGATTGGAGTGATGAACATGATCGGAGTGACAAGAACTATACCTTTGAAGCACTCCGACTGGTCACTGTGATATCCTAAACCAGCCTATCATTTGCAAAAATAGCATATCGAGTGCAAAAAAAGGGGAGCAGGGGTCGAATGATACCTTCAGCCCACAGATCCAAAGTGGACGTGTTTTTTTTTCCATTCATTGGATGCATTCAGTAAGTCTATGTGGAGGAGGTGCATTTGAATGGCCAGTTCTTGAGGGGATGTATGACTATGGTTTTTATAGCTAGGTATCGATATGGTATTGGTTCTAGTACTTAATTCATAATTTACGTAGGAACCTAATTTTCCTTTGGAATGTGTTTAGTCAGGTTTGCTTCAATATATGGTGTAGTAGGGATAAAGATGGTCAAGAGAAAATTCTTGTAATTGGTTTGGTAAATATTTGAAGATCGAGTTGCATGGCACCAATATTACTAATAGAAGCTGTCGCAGTTCACAAAATTTAATTTACACTTCATTGTCAAGTTTGCAATTTTCCATGACACAATTAAAAATGACTAATTTATAGTCTTCTAGATAGTCATTTTTTATGTAGTGACTAAATTAGTCGTTTACGTTAGTCATTTTTAATTCTATCACTTATTATCTAGTCATATTTGTTAACTGGTGACTAAATTAGTCATTAATTTTAGTCATTTATAGTTGGGTCAATCAAAATTGCTCATATTTAGTAGTAAGTCACTTGAAAAACCTATGGTGACTAGAATTTTTAGTCACCTAGTAGCTAATTCCTCATTTTGTACTAGTGTTTACAACCTCTTGCTCCATTTCCTTAAGCAATTTTGGTCCAAGCACAACTCGGTTCACTGGGTTGTCCCAAGTCACTAGTGTCCTGCAGATTCTTCCGTACAAAGCTTCATATGGACTCATCCCCAAGGATGCCTGTTTTCCATTGTTGTAAGCAAACTCTACCAAGTGTAAGTAATCTTCCCACTTGGTTGGTCTGTCCATTACATACATGTGAAGCATATCTTCAAGCACCTGATTAACTCTTTATGTTTGCCCATCCATTTGAGGATGGTATACAGTGTTGAAGTTTAACTTTGCACCCAAATCTGCAAACAACCCCTTCCAAAAATTGGAAGTGAACTTGACATCTCTGTCAGAAATTATTTCCTTCGGCAATCCATGCAATTTGAAAATCTCCTTCATGAAAATCTTTGCAATGTCATCAGTCTTGTACATAGACTTCACTAGTATAAAATGTGTTGCTTTTGTCAACTTGTCTACCACAACCATGATGGAATCATGTTGTCTCCAAGTCATAGGCAATCCTGTAGTAAAATCCATGGAAATAACTTCCCATTTCCATTCTGGAACTGGCAAAGGCAGCAATAATCCTGCTGGGTGTTGATGCTCAACCTTTACCTGTTGAAATTTCATGCACCTTGAAATGTATTTAGCCATGTCCTTTTTCATACCTATCCAAAAGTACTACTTTCTAGCTGTAGCAATTGTCTTTTGGTATCCTGGGTCACCCGAATATAGATCTTGATGGATTTCATCCATAACAATTCTCCTCAAATCTTCTACATTTGGAATATAAATTCTACCTTTAAAAGTGAGAAGTCCATCTTCTTCCAATTTATATCCCTCATACCTCTTCTCAAGAATTTGCTGCTACAATTTGTCTTTTACCTGCTCATACAACTCATCTATGGCAACATGATTACCATTTTGCTACTTCAAATATTATTGGAAAATACTAAGAGATGCCACATGAATTTTCTGTACCTTCCTAATGAGTGCATTAGTTACCTTGTTTTTTTTTCCTTTCATGTGCTTGATTTCGAAATGGAACTCACATAAAAATTCCAGCCATCTTGCTTGCCTAGCATTTAGAGTAGGTTGGTCAAACAAATACTTGAGTCCACAGTGATCTGTTCTAAGCTCAAATATTCTACCCATCAAGTAATGTCTCCACATATTGAGAGCATGTACTATGGCTACAAGCTCTAGATCATGAGTGGAATAGTTCTTTCCATGCTCCTTCAACTTTCTTGATTCATAACATACCATTTGGTTTTCCTGCGTAAGGACTCCTCCAAGCCCTTGTCCACATGCATCGATACATACCACAAAATATTTCTCTAGGTCTGCAACTTTCAATACCGGTGCACTAGTGAGAATATTCTTCAACCACTGGAAGCTTTCTTCACACTTCGAAGTCCATTTGAACTTTACCCCCTTCTTTTGCAAAGAAGTGATGGCATGTGCAACCTTGGAAAATACTTCAATGAATCTCCTGTAGTATCTTGCAAGTCCCATAAAATATCTTACATCCATCACATTTCTTGGAGTAGGCCAATTCATAATGGCTTTGATCTTCTCAGGGTCTACTAATATACCCTCTTTTGAGATAATGTGACCCAAGTACTAAATTCTATCTCTGTAGAAGTCACACTTGCTTAGTTTTGCATATAGTTGATGTTCCCTAAGCACTTGCAATGTTAATCTCAAATGATCCTCGTGCTCTTCGTCATTCTTAGAATAAAAAATAATGTCATCAAGGAAAACAAGAACAAACTTGTCCAAATATTTATTGAAGATACTGTTCATAAGGCACATAAATGTAGCCGGTGCATTTGGGATACCAAATGGTACCGCTACAAACTTATAATGTCCATAACTTGTCCTGAAGGATGTCTTATGAATGTCTTCATCCTTGATTCTCACCTGATGGTAACCATACCTCAAATCAATCTTGGAAAATACCTTTGCTCCTCTCATTTGGTAAAATAGGTCATCAATTCTAGGTAAAGGATATTTATTCTTCATAGTAACTTTGTTCAACTTCCTGTAATCAATACATAACCTAAGTGTACCATCTTTCTTCTTTACAAATAGAACTGGTGCTCCCCAAAGAGACAAACTCGGTCGGATATACTTCTTTTCCAACAGCTCTTGTAGTTGCATCTTCAACTCTAGCATCTTTGGTGTACTCATCCTGTAGGGTGTCTTGGACACTGGTGCTTCTCTTGGCACAAGTTTAATGATGAAATAAATGTCCCTCTTTGGAGGAAACCCTAGAATCTCATCAAGAAACACATGCTTGAATTGTTGTAACACCTGATAGTCCTCCAACCTAGGAGTTTCATCTCCTATTGGTTCTAGAATATGAGCTGCATACAACTAGCAACCCTTCCTACAGAACTTCTTCAACTACATTGCCGAAACCTGTCTTACTGAAATTACTTTTGGAATACCTTTCACAACTATCAGGTTTCCTTCTTCATCCCTGCATTTGAAAGTCTTGTTATAATAGTTAAGCTTCACTCTGTGAGCTTCTAACCAATCCATTCCAATGAAAACATCATCGGAACCAAGCGGTAGAACATTCAAATATACACAAGTGATCAATCCATTCATAATCAATGGACATTTCTCTACCAATTCACTGAATTTTCTCTTAGTCCCAATGGCAAGCTGAACTAACCAAGGTTTCCTATGCTTGACCTTCTTAAAAGCACAATTCTCCACTACCCTAGGACTAATATAACTATGAGTAGAACCAAGGTCAATCAAAATAGAAATGGATTGTTCAACAATATTACCTATAACTTCAACCAGAGTTGACTGATGATCTACCTAGTGCTCCTCCAGTGCTGCATAAATTCTAGGGACTGCCCTTGCTACTTGACCCACTCTTTCTGCTTCCTGAATGTTATAGGCTAGCCTTGCACTTTCATTCTCAAGTTGTCAATATCTGTGCAAGTGAGGTCCTTCACATTTCCAACATTTGAGTGGACCTTTATTCTGATGTGGCTCTTTAGGCTTTCCATCTGTCACTACAACTGGATTACTCGCAGCTTGGGATGGCTGCTTTTGTTGATTTCTGAATCTAGAAGGTTTGAAACATTTATTTCTCTGGTCAAAATTCTCATTCTTCTTGTCCTTCCATGCCTTATGGTAATCAGGTTTACCTTTGCTTTGCTTCGATATCAATACTTAGCTTGTATTATTGCTTCTTTGAGAGTTCTTGGCTCATAGAACTCAATTCTATCTTGTAGGCTTGAGGCAATCTACTTAGAAACTGCTAGATCTTCAATTTTTCATCTCTGATGTATCAAACATACCTCAAAAATTCCAAAAACTTATTTGTGTATTCATCCATGGTCTATTGTCCCAATCTTAGCTCATGGAATTCCTTAATCTTATCATCATAATACATGTCAGAGAGGTAATTTTTCCTGAAATACTTCTTGAACTATTTCCACTTCAGTTTCCTTTCACTGATCCTCTTTGCCTGCTTGAAATGTTCCCACCAAATGGATGCCCGTCCATTCAGATTGAATATGGAAACTCTTTCCTTCATGTTCCCTGAATAATCTTGTACTTGAAAGTACTTCTTTATCCCAAGAAGCCACGCTTCAACCTCATGTCTTGTATTTATCTCACCATCAAATGTAGGAGGTTTAGCTTTCCTAAATTCATCTCTTGAGTAATCCCTATGGTGCCTTCTTCTTTTCCTTTTATGAGAAGATGAACTTGTATCTCCACTGGATTCTTCAGAGTCAGATGATCCACTGGAAGTCCTTCTTCTTCTCCTAGTGCTACTCTTACTGCCTTTTGGTCTTGATGTACCTCGTCCAGAATCTATCTTTTTCTGCAATTCTGTCAAGCTTTCTAATATGGAAGCATTCAATTGATGCTGCTCCTCCTTTTATTTAACCAAGCTTCTCATGGTGGCTGCAAGCTTGGAAGGTGTCCCCTGGAATCTCCTTCCATTAGATTCTATGTTGTCATTTATATTGTGGACATTTTCTCCCATGGCATCTTCTGCTCCCTCGTAAGAATTTCGTGCATCATACCCATCATGCGTTCTCATGACTGAACCACCTCTACTTTACCACACTGTTCTTTCTGGAGTACTGCTCTTGGAAGTTATCTATAGTTCTGCAATGTGTTAGTAGCAAACTGTGAGATGCATAACATGAATATAAATCAAAACTACTTACCTCTTTCTTCTGGATTTTTCATAAAAAAACAACTATGTAAAAATATAGAATTTTCCCATATTTATTTTCATCTCTGTGACCACAAATAGTCCACTGAATCTGCTGAAAATTGACTAAAAGACAGTCGAAAACTACTCGAAAATTCACTGAGAAATTCCTTCAAAAAGCCCAAATTTACTTAGGCCCTAATCGGACCTCTTCCTATTGATGTAATTGTAACTTCAGAATGTATTCACTTGTATTTCTTATCTATTGTAACACGATGTTCATTCCAGGATGTATTGTAATGTAGTTGAGTCATGTCATACCCCAATGTTTATTCCACGAAGTTTCTATAATGAGAAAGTCATGTCAAGTCATTGTGGGTAACCCTCCTATTGGTCAAGGGTTAAAGTCCCCATAGTTGTGGGGCCCTTGGGTTATCAGACTATCCTAGTGAATTTGACCCTAGGTGAGTCATTGTAATTCGAGGAAATAGTCCCCGCCATTGTGTTACCCTCCTATTGTTCGGAGGAGGCAAAGTCCCCACAAGTGGTGGGGCACTAGGGTTATTAGACACTCCTAGAGATGTTGGTTCTAGTAAGTAATTCTTAAGTGAGGCCGACATGTTGGAGTGCACTTCAAGTGAATAAAAGAATGTAAATAGAGAGTCATCCTCTCTATTTATCTCACTTGCAACACTCACACTCACTCATTGGGGTGCATGAGTGAGACAGGAGAAGCTCTCTCAGTGTGAGAGAGAGAGACTGCTGCTGTTGGGAGATCATCTTACTATTTTGGTGCTGATTCTATCTCTAAGGAAGTTGTAGGGTTTTCTCCCTTCTGGTTTCCTTAAGGAAAACTCTTTGTGTCTCTTGTCTCTTGTGATGTGCTTATGTTTTATTGCTGTGCTTGTTATTCTCTTAGTGAAAATATCCTAAGATCATAATGCTAGCTTATATGATGAAAAACTAACATGGTATCAGAACTAACTTGAGAAGAAGACATTGTGCAGCTACAAAAGCTAGGGATTCTTACTTTTTGGGTCTCTCTCCACAATCCATCAGCAAAAGTATGCTAGGACGACTCTCCATTAAAGGGCGCATCTTTCTGTCGAAGCGGAATTCGATTATGAGCATTTTCAGTTTTTCGATGTAGAAATTAGGGCTTTCTACAGAGGAGGATTTTTTTAGTGAGACCAGCATAGGATTTTTCTCCTCATCAAAACCAAGGTTTAGAGACTTGGATGAAGAAATTTGGTTGGGTGAAACTACGGGAAATTCAAACCTTTGACCCCGAGGTAGGAAAAACCCTAAATACTAAAACTGCTAAGTTTTGGTACATTCGCTATATTTCGAGGTTAGGGAAGTCTCAGAAGCTGAAACTTTCAGCCACCAAAGTTAAAATCTGGATGTACACTGTGTCCAAAATTACATGTTATATTCGCTATATTCTAGGAGATATGATCCCTCCAAGTTAAGGTTCCAGCCTCTTCCAGAATTCATCCCTAAACAGGACACCTGGGGAGAATCACAATATATTGGGCTACTGAGGTCCAAATGGAATTCCTGAAGATGTTCCAAAAAGGGAACAGACTTTAATTTCGGTGGTCCAAATATCAGAATAAGATGATCAACCAGTGACACGTGGAATGCTGTACAACTTCCCTATCCTGAACTGTCCTGTAAAAGGTCACCTTGGGAAAAGGATCATGAATCCAAAATGGTGAAACAAATTCTGATGAAACCTATGATATTTTATCAAGGACATGCAAGGTTACCTCAGTGAGAAATTTCAGACACCGAGGAGTACTAATTTCGGAGATATCATAGAAACAGTAACAGGAATTTATGCAGAAGAAATTGGAAAATTAGGGCTTTCTGTTCCGGGAGCTTCCCTCCACTATTTTCAGAAAAGGAGTACATTGGAAAACTCCATTTGAATAGATATATCTGTCTATCCAATCAGATCTGAAATATTCCAAGTTTTGAAAATTAGGGTTTCTATGACAAACCCTAGATCAACCAGCTCTGGAACTAAGACAGACACCTCAAATCGGTAAGATCTATTCCTTTGCTATTTTCATTTGAGGTTCTCATTTCAAAGTGATCTATCACATCAGCTTGATGATAAACTTGGTGAAGTTGATAACTTCCAAGCATAGAAGTATTTGATCTCTCTGAAGAAAATGGATTGGACACCTACATGAGTATAGAGGTTCCAGTTTCAGAGGGAGATGAGGTTAGAAGCCTTTCACAAGAAGAACTTGGTTAAGGCCAAGAAGATCATGGTTGATTCAGTCATGGATCAACTTGTACTACAAGTGTATTCCTTAAAGACACCAAAGATATTTGATTCCTTGACCAAGCTATTTGAAGAGAAGAACAAAAATTGGAATATGACCTTAAGAAACTAGTTGAAGAATGTGAAGATCTAGAATGCAGAGACCATGCAGTCATAAGGATCTCTCAAATCAAAGAACAACTTCAAGCGGGTAAAAGAAGAAGTGAAGAATGCAGAAGTGGTGATGGTCACCTTGAATGGACTCCCAGGATCATGGGATTCATTCATGCGAGGAATGTGTGCCAGAAGGAAGTGATTACTTTCAACAGACTTTGGGAAGAAGAAGAAGCTCGACTCATAAGAAGAGAAGAGAACATGGGAGCAATTGAAGAACAAACTCTCACCATCAAAAGAAGACCCCTCAATCTATGAGGAATATGAAGATATCAAATCTTGAAGAACTTCTTATCCACCTTAGCATTTGGATAAGAAACGATGCTATTATGAAAGAAGAAGACGATGAAGCTTAACACTCAAGAAGGAGTATACCCATGAAACAAATAAAGATAAGTATTCAATTGTCATTTCATGATATTGTTTTGTTATGCATTTGTTTATATTCAATTGATGTATTATGCATGATAGGATGTTTGCATTAATGACAGTATACTACTAATATGCATGTGATGGGTAAGTAGCTCATGGTGCTATACAACTCTCCATTGCTACTTATCTAGAATGAAACCTCTTAGCTGACATATTGGATTAGTGCACAATCGCAATGTTGTCCTGGTAGAGATGGAAGGCATCTAGAAAGTTTCAGTGAGATATGGATGAATGTTGTATTGGCTAAAGTAGTTGCATGATCATATATTTATGCATAAGAACTTGCCAGTATAAATATTCCTTATGAAATGTTTCTAACCATACAAATGCATTTGACTTGTAGGAAAGATTGCATACATAATCGCCTCCAAGCAAAGAAGGATGAAACTTGTTCTGAAGAAAAAGTGACGACAATTCAAGATGAAGAATAATATGATGAATGCAACGACATCATTGATGCAGAATATTCCCACTATGAGGAAGTAACCAAGAAGACCAGTTTAAGAAGAATGATGTTTGGGATGCAATATCGATACTTGAAGAGAAGTTCGTAGTTCCATCATGCAGTAGATGGAAACATCGTGGGATACAAAGAAAGATTCATAGCATGGGGCCTTTCACGAAAAGAAGGCATAGACTACAAAGAGACATTTGCATCCACTGGAAGTGAAGTCACATAACATGCATAATCATGTGTGAAAATGAAAGAAATCCTTGTATGATTTCAGAAGACACCCATGGGATAACACATACATGATGAGCTTGATGAATATCTTAACCTTTGCTACAAGGTTGATAAAGGATGACAACCTCACAGATGGCTGTGAGAAGAATTTTTGAAAAAGTTAAAAATAGAGGATCTTGGTATACAATGATCCTAGATGGATACTACTTGTCACTCCGGTACAGAATATTTCAGTGCATAGAGTACAGAAGACAGAGGGAGTATGATGCTCTGCTTCAGAGGGAGTGACTGCAGAAGATCCTGGGGTTCGACATGGTACGATAGAATTGACAACTTTCTATCCAGTTTGGGATTTACCAAGAGTAAAGTAGATTCCAACCTTTACTACAAGGTTGAAGATGGCAACCCAGTGATTCTTTTACTATATGTAGATCTATTTGTGACAGGTACAGATGGGTTGATTGCTGATATGAAGAGAAAGCTTGCTGCTATGTTCGAAATGAAGGACTTGGGGATGATGCATTACTTTCTAGGTATGGAGGTGTGGCAGAGTACAGATGGAATCTTCCTTGGACAATGGAAGTATGCAGTAGAGATCCTAAAGAGGTTTGGGATGATGGACTGCAAGGCTATGACCACACCAATGGCATCGAACCTGAAGCTATTGAGTGATGCTTCATTAGAGATAGTTGATGCTACGATGTATCATGAGATGATTGGGTCATTGATGTACTTGAAAAACACAAGACCAGACATTTGCTTTGCTGTGAACACCTTGAGCCAGTTCTTGACAGATCCGAGACATGTTCACTTGGTTGCTGCAAAGCATATTCTGAGGTACTTGAAGGGTACAGTTGATTATGGGCTCAAGTACGATGCGAATCAAAAGATTAACCTGGAGGGTTATGTTGATTCAGTTTGGGCAGGAAGTGCCATTGATAGGAAGAGCACTTGAGGTTGCTACTTCAGTATAAGATCAGGTGTGATCTCTTGGTTTAGTAGGAAGCAATCCTGTGTGGCACTGAGTACAGCTGAAGCAGAGTATGTCACAGCTTGTTTAGCTAGTTGTGAGGCAGTATGGCTATGGAAACTACTGTCTGATATATTTGATCTCCAGTTGGATGCTTCTTGTATACATTGTGACAACCAAAGTTGCATAAAGTTGATAGAGAATCCAGTGTTCCATGACAAGTCGAAGAAAATCGAGATCAAGTATCACTATATAAGGGATATGGTGCAGAGGGGACCAGTGAAGCTCCAGTATGTTGTGACAGAGGAACAGATAGCTGATGTATTGATGAAGCCATTGGCTCGACTGAAGTTTGAGTACTTCAGGGAGAAGCTTAATGTTCTCCAGATCGAGGTTCCCTCCAAGAGAAAGTGATGAGACCCATAGCCATTCTGACATGGTGAGAGGATTGGTTCCTTCCATGGCTAGATGTAAGGGCTAAGCCATTTTGTCATGGTGATAGGGTTGCTCCCTTCCATGTCAGATATGAGTGCTGGCCATTCTGTGGAGTAGGATAGATGTAAGGGAAATTTCCATTCTAGGAATGGAGGCACCTGGTCAGTTACCAGGAACACTCAGTGTAAAAACTGAGTAGCCATTCTGATGTGATAGAGGGATGTGTTCCCACATGATCAGATGTAAGGGCTGAACCATTCTATCATGGCTAAAGGACTAAGTTCCTTCCATGTCAGATGTGAGTGTTGGCCATTCCGACAAGCAGGTTGAATGTAAGGGCAACTGCCATTCTCTAGTATAATGGAGGAGCCTGGTCAGTTACCAGGTAGCTCAATCGAGGAGGACTGGGGGCCATTTTGATATGACTGTAGGATTGGTTCCTACAAGATCAGATATGAGTGCAAGCCATTCCATCATTGTGAGCAGGATGTGCTCCTGCTTGGATGGATGTAAGTGCAGGGCCATTCTTTGCATCATGTGTTGATCAGATATAAGTTTTGAGCCATTCTTCGCATCATGTGTTGATTAGATGTAAGTGCTGTGCCATTCTTCACATCATGTGTTTATCAAATGTAAGTGCAGTGCCATTCTTCGATCATGTGTTGATCAGATGTGAGTGCAGTATCTATCTTCGCATCATGTGTTGATCAGATAGAGATGTTGAGCCTTTCTTCGATAATGTGTTGATCAGATGTAAGTGCTGGGCCTTTCTGACGAATAGGTCAGATGTGAGTGCTGGGCATGCCTTTCTGACGAGTAGGTTAGATGTAAGTGCCGGGCGTTCCATTCTTCGTATCATGTGTTGATCAGATGTAAGTGCAGTATCTATCTTCGCATCATGTGTTGATCAGATAGAAATGATGAGCCATTATTCGTATCATGTGTTGATCAGATATAAGTGCTGTAAAATACCTACATGGAGGCTAGGCCTACAACTAGCATGAAAAAGGGTTGGATCTGTAGAACTTCCTATAATGAGAAGAATCATGAGATAGCACCCGTGATGATCGAGATCGAGTGATGATCCAGATCCAGTGATGATGATCCAGTAGTGTTGATCCAGATCGAGTGATGATCCAGATCTAGTGATGATGATCCAGTAGTGTCGATCCAGATCGAGTGATGATCCAGATCTAGTGATGATTCCTAGTGATGATCCAGATCAAGTGATGATCTAGATTCAGTTATGATGATCCAGATCGAGTGATGATCGAGATCCAGTGATGATGATCCAGATTCAGTGATGATGATCTAGATCAAGTGATGATCCAGATCCAAATGAATATGACTTGAAGATGAAGATGATTTGAAGATGACGAAGACTTGACGATGACCAAGATGATACAGAGAAGAAGACTTATGCTGATAAATTGTGTCGAGTGAATACCTTCCTAGTTAAGAGGGAGTGTTGATGTAATTGTAACTTCGGAATGTATTCACTTGTATTTCTTATCTATTGTAACCCAATGTTCATTCCGGGATGTATTGTAATGTATTTGAGTCATGTCATATCCCAATGTTTATTCTGGGAAGTTTATATAATGAGAAAGTCATGTCAAGTCATTGTGGGTAACCCTTCTATTGGTCAAGGGTTAAAGTCCCCACAGTTGTGGGGCCCTTGGGTTATTAGACTATCCTAGTGAAGTAGACCCTAGGTGAGTCATTGTAAGTCGAGGCAATAGTCCCCACCATTGTGTTACCCTCCTATTAGTTGGAGGAGGCAAAGTCCCCACAAGTGGTGGGGCGGTAGGGTTATTAGACGCTCCTAGAGATGTCGGCTCTAGTAAGTAATTGTTAAGTGAGGCCGACATGTTGAAGTGCACTTTAAGTGAACGAAAGAATATAAATAGAGAGTGAGCCTCTCTATTTATCTCACTTACAACACTCACACTCACTCATTGGGGCGCATGAGTGAGAGAGGAGAAGCTCTCTCAGTGTGAGAGAGAGAGACTGTTGCTGTTGGGAGATCATCTTACTATTTTGGGCTTTTACTATTTTGGTGTTGATTCTATCTCTGAGGAAGTTGCAGGGTTTTCTCCTTTAAGGTTTCCCCAAGGAAAAATCTTTGTGTCTCTTGTCTATTGTGATGTGCTTATGTTTTATTAATGTGCTTGTTGTTCTCTTGGTGAAAAGATCCTAAGATCATAATGCTAGCTTATATGATGAAAAAATAACACTTCTCAGCTGTTTTTCTGACGTTGCAGGGGTCAAAACCACTAAATCATCGGTGGTTTGTTGCTTGTTCTCCTTCTGGTGTTTCGGCGACAAAACAACTAAACCCCCGATCTGTATCGGTGAGCAGACCAACTGCTCATTGGGTGCGCAGTTTCTTGAGCAGCCACAACGATGGAAATAAATCTTACTATGATCTCTACTGCAACCTAACTAGGCTTCTGATCAATGATCCGATCACCAAGAGATTTCTTATGCTTTTATACTCCTCAAAGTTTTCCCTCTAATTGGGTCTCTTCCTCGCTGAATCCCTAACTTTTTGACGACTGAAGCTTCCAAGTTCTTCCACCATATCGGTGATCTTCTCATCTAATTCCCTTCGTCATATGGGTGCATAATTGGTTAACGTTCTGAACGTTAACAGTGATGGCGTAGACTCTCCATGTTGCGTCAGCAGCCAAATTCCCTACGCATCAGATGATTAGTCCTTTTGTCTTCCACAATGGCGGACCATGATCGAACTAATTCTTTCATAGCTCTTGACTTTGTCGATGGTTGGAGCCTCTAGAAGCCACGACATCAGCGCTTGGATGCACTAGACATCGGGTGGTTAATCTCTTCAATCTCCACAATGGGGGATGTTTGATCAACAATTTTTTTTTTACCCATCATGCTCATCGGCGATGGAATCACTTAAGCATCAGCGATGTCATCCACTAACCATCGCCTATGGTTGATGATTCCATGACTTATAAAAATTTTGAATTTTTTTTTCTCTTTTACTTTCACTTTCTTCTACTGCATCGGTTGTTGAAACGATGAGAAAATACTGCATCAAATGGTTAGTTCCCTAGTCACTTGCAATGGTGGCAAGCCATTCAACTAATTCCTTCCACTGACGAAGAATACCACTAATATTTTCCAATCAGTGAGCTAAAGCACATCGACATCGGGAGTTGGAACCCTTCCTTGTCGGAATACCAGTGTTCTAAGATTTCGTGTCGGTTGTCGGAATGACTAGCAACTACTGCATCGGATGGTTAGTTCCCTAGTCACCCGCAACGGTGGCAAGCCATTCAACTAATTCCTTCCACTGATGAAGAATACCACTAATATTTTCCAATCAATGAGCTGAAGCACATCGGCATTGGGAGTTGGAACCCTTCCTCATCGGAAGACTAGTGCTCTAGGCTTCTGCAATGGTGGGCGCACGAACTACTAATGTATTTCGATGGCTGATGCTTTCGTTACTTAGGGAAATTTTCAAAAAAAATTCCACTGCCGGAATGTCTTTTCTCCACAGCATCGACAATCAAAGGATCTATCTATTAGAGGGATAGTCCTCTAACCGTCTGCAACAACGAATGCATCATCAGCTAATCTTCGCTGCATTGGTCATCGGATCAACTACCCATCGGGTGGCCTTCCCACTAAGTGATCCGATGGGCCGATGGTTCTGTCACTTAGAAAATTTTGAAGTTGAGGTTTTTCTATCACAATTTTCTCATTGCTGTTGGGAAGAAGGTAATCCTGCTTCTGCTATCTGATATGTCATGGCCCATTCAGGCCCATTGTGCAACCAAGGCTCTGATACCACACTGTAAGATCCCTGACCCTCCGACCAATGAAGAGGACACTATTGTAATCCAAATCATCTGGGGATCTAGCCCCATGAATAGTAACATACACATATACATATACTGCTGAAGCATGATACTTAAAACATAAAACATATTACTAATCATAATCATTCATATACACAATGGAAGCAACATATCAATTGACACTCATGCAGATACAAATCAAAATTTAACATGTATAAGCTCGTTCATCAATGGTATTTATAATTGTAGATACAAGTTAGGAAAGAATACTTATCTTATGAAGAACTTGTTCCGCAACCAGCTACGTCGCTGCAACGTTCCACCCAAATGATAGGCCCGTGTGCTCTTTAATCTCTCAGCAACACTGCCAACCCTGAGCTGGGCATGATTCCCCAAGGAATAAGGAACTAACAATCTTACACATATCCAAGGAGAACAACCCACAAGGGTACACAGTTCATCCAAGCCAACGTAGCTGGGTTTATCAAGCGAACAACAGATCAGCCAAGCCAACAAAGTTGGGTTTATCAGGCCATCTAGGAGCTGGGAAAGTCTAATGCTAAGCCGGTGAGCTCACTAAAGAGCTACAGACATGAACACCAGAGCTAGCCTAGCTTCTAGAACAACCACACACACCTAACACAAGGAAGTTAGTCCCTTCTCTACAATGCAGTCCCTCAGACCCTGATCCTCCCTCCAGTGCTCTTCTGGGGTTATGGAGAAGAAAGCCAGCTCAGAAGCTATATCTGCGTGGTTCTCAATCCACCAGGTTTATCAAGCACCTCAGGCCTTCCTTCACCACAACAAAGCAGTCCGAGGACAATTCACTGCATGCAAGCAGCAAAACAGCTATTCAAGCTTTTATAGGTGAAAAACACAGTCAATCCATTGTGGCAAACAACAGCCCACAACAACTATGAACCCATAACCATTCCTCAAGGCAATCGTTGGAGAAATTTACACAAACAACAATGGGAAAGGAAAATGATTCTTAGTCTGTGCGTGAGGGGAAAAAGACATATCCAAAACGAAAATGTTGATGAAAATTATGTTCATGACCCAGCAATAGTGTAGTCGTCTTCAACTCATTATTCAACGATGAAAATGACAGAACATTATGCATCCTAGTAATCATGGAAAAAGACATAGAATTTGCATGAACAGAGGAAAGAAAACGGTCCTCAAGCATTCAAATTTGGGAGGCAGAACTAGCAGGCTCGCAAGCCAACAATCGGTGGGAAAGACACACTCTCTATGTGAATGGGAAGAAACTCTGCCGAAACAGGAGGGGAAGAATCTCTTTGAAATGCAAGGTGGAGTAAGAGGGAGGGCAGACCCCCATCAATGGAATCGTTCATCCTTTTAACTCATCCCGTGGGAAGGTGGAGAGCGATCAAACTCTCGATCCTTCTCCCTAGTGGGCATACCATCCACCAAAACAAAGGCATGTTGTGGAGACCGAGAGCAAGCATGGGCGTAGTGGTGGTTTTTCCTACCAGTGCATCGCTTCTCCCACTAACAATAGAAAATTAAGGTGGTTTATGGAGACAAAGAGAGTGATGACACATGGATTTTCCCCCTAGGATTCAGGATTTAGCTTTCCCCCTCCTTACCGTTAGGAATCATGCCCCTTCTCAATTTAGTTGCAGTGAACATAGCTCGCTGGGTTACTAATTAAAATGCACATTTACATGGTGCCACATCTTAATATGTATGATTCATGTCCCGATATACCATCGGTGACCATTTCAATCCAAAACATAACATAACCAAATCATCATGGGGCCTTGGTCTTTAGCTCCGCACCAATATCATATACAATATATGTATCATATATACTAATGCAAGTGGGGTCAAAACCGGGGTGTTACACCGTGATCCTTGAAGAAATTGACCTGAAGATTTATTTCACTAAGAAAGGCCTAGGAGCCAGAGGGAGATGAGGCCAAGGCTAGAGCTAAGAGAATCATTGTAGATTCTATTAAATATCATCTCATCCCTCATGTGTCATCCATGAAGACACTAAAAGGAATTGCTCGATGCTATGATAAAGCAATTAAAGAAGAATAAGATATGGTTATAACCACCTTGAATGACCTCCTAGGTTCATGGGATTTATTCATTCAAGGAATGTGTGCCAGAAGGAAGTGATTAACTTCAATACACTCTAGGAAGAGCGCACACAAGAAGAAGATCAACTCATAATAACAGAAGAAAAAATGGGAGCAACTGAAGATCAATCTCTCACGATCTAAAGAAGGTCCCTCAAGCGATGAGGGATACAAAGGACTCAACTCTTGGAGAACCTCTTATCCATCTCAGAATTTGGATAAGAAGTGATCAATGAAGAAGATGATGAAGTTGAAAGCTCAAGAAGGAGTTTACCCATGAAACAAATAAAGATAGGTATTCATTTCATGATATTATATTGTTATGCATTTTTTTATATTTAGTTTATGTGTTATGCATGATAGAATGTTTGCATTAATTACAGTATACTACTAATATACATGTGATGGGTAAGTAGCCCATGGTTCTATGAAAATATCCATTGCTACTTATGTAGAATGAATCCTCTTTGCTAACATATTGTATTAGTGCACAATCTCAATCATGTCATGGTAGAAATGGAAGGCATCTAGGAAGTTTCTGTGAGATGTGGATGAATGTTGTATTGGCTAAAATAGTTGCATGATTATATATTTATGCATAATAATTTCCAATTATTAATATGCCTTATGAAATGTTTCTAACCACATATTTAATGCATTTGACTTCTAGGAAAGATCATGTACAATCACCTACAAGAAAAAACGGATGAGACTTGTTCCGAAGAACAAGTGACGACAGTTCGAGAAATAATACAAGATGAAGAATAATATGACGATACCTTCAAAGAAAGAAAGAGATCTAAGACATAGTGCAGTTATGTGACACCGTTGAGCGACATCATTTATGCAAAACCTTCCAGCTATGAAGAAGTAACCAAGAAGAAAGGGAAGGACAGTACCAGTTCAAGAAGAATGATGTCTAGGATGTGGTATTGAGACCTAAAGGGAATAACGTAGTGTCTTCCATATGGATATACAAGATCCAACATGCAATAGATCGAATCATTGGGGAATAGAAGGCAAGATTCGTAGCATGAGGCTTCTAACAGAAAGAAGGAATAGAATACGAAGAGACATTTGTAGCCACTGGGAGTTGAGACACATGATAGGCAGACTCATGTGTGCAAATTAAAGAAGGCCTTGTAGGAGATCAGAAGGAACCCATGGGATAAAACATACATGAGGAGCTTGAAGATCAAGTTGAGTGATGAAGATCCTAACCTTGGCTACAAGGTTGAAGATGAGATCCTATAGAGGATGACAAGCTCACAGATGGGTGCAAGAAGAACGTTTTCAAGATACAGGATCTTAGTATCCAGTGACGCTAGATGGATACATAGAATATTAGTAGTAGAGGAAGCTACTTGTCACTCTGGTACAGAATGTGTCAATGCATATAGTATGAAAGGAAGAGGGAGAATGATGCTCCACTTCAGAAGGAGTGACTGTAGAAGATCCTGAGGTTTGACATGGTATGATAGGATGGACATATTACTGATGACTCTAGGATTTAGTGAGAGTAAAGAAGATTCCAACCTTTACTTCAAGGTTGAAGGTGGAATACCAGTGATGCTCCTATTATATGTCGATGAATTGTTCCAAAAATAAAAGAGGAACTCAATAAAGTTTCAAGAAGGAGACTTGCCATCGAGTTCGAGATAAAGGACTTGGATATGATGCACTACTTTATAAGCATGGAGATGTGGCAAAATGTTGATGGAATCTCCTTGGGAATAGGGAAGTATGCAATGGATATCCTGAAGAGGTTTAGGATGATGGAATGCAAGGCCATGACCACACCTATGGCTTCGAACCTGAAGCTATTTAGTGATGCTTCATCAGAGATGGTTGATTCCATGATGTATCATAAAATGAATTGTTCCTTCATGTGCCTGACAAATGCAAGACCAGATATTTGCTTTGTTGTGGACACATTGAGACATGTTCACCTGATGGTTGCAAATAAGGCAGTGAGGTACCTGAAGGGTATAGTTGAGTGTGGGCTCAAGTATGATACAAATCAGAATACTAACCTACAGGTTTATGTTGATTCAGATTGGTAGCACCAATGAGAAGAAGAGCACCTTGAAATCCTTATTCAGTTTAGGATCCATTATGGATTACTAGTTGTGCAGGATGGAGTCCTGCAAGGTACTAAGTACAGCCGAGGAAAATTATGTTGCCAATTGCTCGGCTATTTGGCAGGTAGTATGTTTCTTTTGAAAACTGCTATTTGATTTGATTGATATGACTTGCATTTGTGTATGATGCAGAGAGGAGAAGTGAAGCTATAGTATTTGATCCATATCTAGATCTCTTGAAAGAGGGAGTTCTAGCATAGCTGGTGAGACAAGTTTTCTGATCATAAAATCCTAGAGAAGCTCGTAGGTTGCGTAGACATAAAAAAACTTGTAGGTTGTCCTTAGATTTAATTGGTCCTGGCCAAGCTCGCAGGTTATGCTTGGACATAATCATCCATGATGTGATTCTATGCTAGAAAAGGAGAGAGTGAATTTTGAGTACTTCAGGGATAAGCTTGGTGTTTTACAAATTGAGGTTCCCTCCAAGGGGAAGCGATGAGTCCGTGATCCTTTTTGACATTATAGTAGGATTGGTTCCTCCCATGGTCATATATATGTGTTATCCCATTTTTACATGGTGGTAGGTGGGGCCTCCCCTGGTCAGATATAAGTGTTGTGTCATTTTGACATAGTGGTAGGCGGGGCCTCCCATGGTCATATATAAGTGCAATGCCTTCCTGACATGGTTGTAGGCGGGGCCTCCCATGGTCAGATTTAATTGTTGTTCCCTTTTGACATGGTGGTAGTATTGGTTCCTCCCATAGCTAGATATAAGTGTTGTGTCATTCTGACATGGTGATAGGTGGGGCCTCCCATGGTCATATATAAGTGTTGTGCCCTTCTGACATGGTGGGAGTATTGGTTCCTCCCTTGGTCAGATATAAGTGCTAAGATCTACATCCATTATGAAAAAGGACTGGCTCTGTAGTGAAAGACCCTGTAGAGGGCATGGCCTACATCCAATATGAAAAAGGACTAGCTCTGAAGAGACCTACATCTAGTATGAAAAAGGACTAGCTCTGTAGAGACCTACATCCAGCATGAAAAAGGGTTGGCTCTTTGGAAGTACATCCAGCATGAAAAAGGGATGGCTCTATGATGGCCTACATCTAGTATGAAAATAGACTGGCTCTGCAAAGACATACATCTAGTATGAAAGAAGGACTCAGTATGTAGAGGTACATCCAGTATGAAAAAGGAATGGCTTTGTAGAGGCCTACATCGAGTATGAAAAAGGAATGGATCTATAGAGGTACATCCAACATTAAAAAGGGCTAGCTCTGTTGATGAAGACGTACATGGAGGCTAGGCCTACAACCAGCATGAAAAAGGGATGGATCTGTAAAAATTCCTATGATGAGAAGATTTGAGAGACATAACCATTTGATCGAGATAGTAGAAGTAGTGAAGATGATGATGATCCATTCATGATTCATCTTTGATGATGATCCAAAGAAGAATACTTGTGGTGATGAATTGTTTCAAGAGAATAACTTCCTAGTTAAGAGGGAGTGTTGATGTATTTGTAACTTCAGAATGTATTCACTTGTATATTTTCTATATTGTACATTGGTTCCCAATGTTCCTATCAGGAGAAAGATTAATGTAATCAAGTCATGTAAATTTATAGAGGTTAACCCTCCTAGTTGATTGGGAATAAAATCCCCCACAGTTTCGGGGAACTAGGGATATTATACTCTCCTAGAGAATTCGGCCATGGTAAGTAATTTTCAAGTAAAAAATTAGTATAAATAGAGAGTGAGCATATTTATTTGAGACACACACTCACCCAGCTATAGCACATAGGTGAGAGATAATAACCTCACTCAAGAGAGAGTGAAAACATCTGTTTGAGATCATCTTTCTCTCTTTGTGTTTTACTGTTGCCATTGGTGCTCATTATATCTATAAGAAAGTTGCAGGGTTCTTCCTTTATGGTTTCCCCAAAAATAATATTTGTTTATATTGTCTCTTGTGATTGATTGTTGTGCGTGTTATTCTCTCAGATAAGATCCTAACATCATATTGTCTAATTGATAAAAATCTAACATGGTATCAGAAATAACCTGAGAAGAAAACATTGTGCAGTTGCAGAAGCTAGGGATTATTAATTGTTGGGTCTCTCTCCACACATCATTAGAAAAAGGAGGCTAGGATACCTCTCCATTGAAGGGCACATCTTTCTATCGAAGCATAATCTGATCGTGAGCATTTTCTATTTTTGACCTGTCACTACATCGGGAAATTAGGGCTTCCCATAGAAGAGGAATTTTTTAGTGAGCCAAGCATAGGATTTCTCTCCTCATCAAATTAGAATTTAGATACCAATTATTAATTTTTTGGTTGGGTAAAACTATGGCAAAGTCAAACCCTAGTTTGATCTCAGGCCTAAAAAACCCTAAAATACTAAAACTTGTCGTTTTGGTACATTCGCTATATATCGATATTGAAGAAGGATCGAAAGCCAAAATTTTCACAAGATGAAGATGAAATCCTAATGTACCCTGTGTAATAATTTCAGCCTCAAATTCACTATATTCTGAGAAATATGATTCTTGTAAATCAGGGTTCTACCCTTTCCTAGGATTCATCTTTAAGCATAATATCATGGGAAAATTGCTATATCTTCGGGTACAAAGGTCCAAATGAAATTTTGTAAGAGATTATATATATGACATGGGATTTAAATTCTATGGTAAAAGGTTCAAACCCTGAAGGTGAAACAGTGACCTGTGGAAGTCCATACAAGTTTTCTATGTTGAACAGTCCTGAAATAATTCACCGTGGAAAAACTATCATAAGTTGCCATTTGTGAAAACAATTCTAATAAAAAATGTGGTTTTCGAAAGAGAATAGACAAGGTTATCTCAGTACAAAAGTTCAGAAACAGAGGAGTAGTAATTTCAGAGATACTGCAGAAACAATATCATGCATTTCTGCAGAAGAAATTGGAAAACTAGGGATTCCTCTTCCAGGACATTCTGTCCACTATTAGCAGAAAAGGAGTACATCTGAAAGCTCTCCTTGAATAGCCCATACTTTTATCCAATCATAATTTTGAGATTCCATGTTTTGAAAATTAGGGTTTCTTTGACAAACCCTAGATCAGCGAGATCCGGAACCAAGATGGACACCTCAAATCAGTAAAATCTAAGGATTTGCTATTTCCATTTGAGGTTCTTATTTCAAAATGTCCTATCATGCCATCTTGATGACAATCTTGGTGAAGCTGAAAACTTTCGATCATCGAAGTATGGTATTTCACTGGTTCTTGAAGGAAATGAATTGGACACCTACATAAGTGGAGAGGTTCCAGTTCACGAGGGAGGTGAGGCTAAGGCATTTCACAAGAAGAACTTGTTCAAATACAAGAGAATTATTGCTGATTATATTGAGGATCATCTTATACCACATGTTTATTCCCTAAAGACACCTAAAGAGATGTTTGATTCCTTCACCAAGCTATTTTGAAAAGAAGAATATAAATCAGAAGAAGTATAGGAACTCCGTGATCCTTGAATAAATTGACTTGGATCATTATTTCACTAAGAGAGGTCTAGGAGCGATAGGGGTATGAGTCCAAGGATAGAGCCAAGAGAATCATTGCAGATTCTATTAAATATCATCTCATCCATCATGTGTCATCCTTGAAGACACTAAAATGAAGTGTTTGATGCTATGACAAAGCAAGTAAAGAAGAATAAGATATGGTTATAACCACCTTGAACGGCCTCCCAGGTTCATGGGATTTATTCACTCAAGGAATGTGTGTGAGAAAGAAGTGATTAAATTCAACAGGCTCTTGGAAGAGTGCACACAAGAAGAAGCTCGACTCATAATAAGAGAAGAGAAAATGGGAGCAACTAAAGATGAATCTTTCACCATCCAAAGAATATCCCTCAAGCGATGACGAATATGAAGGACTCAACTCTTGAAGAACCTTATATCTATCTTATCATTTGGATAAGAAATGATGAATGCAGAAGATGATGAAGCTGAAGCCTCAAGGAGTCTACCCATGAAACAAATAAATATAAGTATTCATTTCATGATATTATATTGTTATGCATTTGTTTATATTTAGAAGATGTGTTATGCATAATAAAATGTTTGCATTAATGAAAGTATACTACTAATATACGTGTGATGGGTAAGTAGCCCACGGTTCTATACAAATCTACATTGCTACTTGTCTAGAGTGAAACCTCTTTGCTGAAATATTGGATTAGTGCACAATATTAATGATGTCATGGTATAGATGGAAGGCATATAGAAATTTTCTATGAGATATGGATGAGTGTTGTGAGGCATCTACGACTTCATAATCCTTCACATCAGCTGAGAAACAAAATGGTGCAAAAGAGTAAGATTACCTCAACAAATTATTTCGATGCGTAGGGTCGAGGCATGGAACCAAATACCATGAGGGTGGTATTGTTTTTGTGCAAAGTGTTTAATGAAGGGTGTAACAATGGGAAGGCTGAGAGCCTTCATCTCTCTTATTCTCTCCCACAAGGCAGTAGAACAATGATGAATATTAGCGCAGATGGTTGAAATATTTTTAGGGTTTACACCTTTGACAGCTAGCAATCACTTGAACCTTATCATGGCGCATTTTTATGACCTACACATGGTTAAAATATTTTACACCCACTTTCTATAATTGTAAATTAAACCCTATATTTTTTCCCTACCCATTTATTTGTCACTTGGTGTTTGTCCATTAGGTTCTTTTATTTTGTATAGGATGTAAAGGATAGGACTAACTTCCTTTGGAGAAAGTTGCAAATAGTTCAAAGTTAATAATTCTTTAGCTTCATAAGATAAGTAAGACCCTTAAAAACATTTAACCTAGTTTCCACATAGGGTTAATAAGTAGAGACATGAGAATATAAAAACACGACGACATCTATCTTTTGATAAAAACAAGTTCAGAACTTAAAACGTAACTTACAACAAATTAGGCATAACTCATCAACTTTTGAATTAACTGATTTTAATTGAAGACTCCAAACCTACATAGTGTTTTAGAAATATTTTGTAGAGTTACCATTTTTAAATTGATAAGTTTATTCTTAGGATAAGTTTATACCAGCTTCTAAATCTATGTTTGTTTTAACATGTATAGTAATATGTTATTCTTATTCTAGATCTAGACAGGTTAAATTAAAACCCATTATAAATCGATTAGTCTATTTTAATTATCCATTCCTATTTTATTATGTTGATTATAAACATGATTGATTGACATAATTATGTTCATTATAAACATGTTATTTGAGTTATAGGATTTTCCTTTTACGGATTATATGTTGGAAATCGAAACTTAGCACTTATGGATATGTATCTAATTATATTGAATCATTCCTAGGAGATTGTTTTACTAATGCACTTCTGCATTCTGTATCTATATTATTTTTCTAATATCGGTAAGATCCACACACACACACACACACACACACACACACACACACACACACACACATATCATTTCATTAATTACAATCATGAAAATCTTATTAAGGTATGAATTAGATATGTTACATATAGAGTAATCCTACTTACAGTTTCAAATAGAAATTAATCTTATATCATATATGTTGGACAAAAGATTTATTTTAATTCACTATCCACATAATAAAATTAATAATATAATTATGAGCTGATACTTTAAGGATCGATAGGTTTTTACTTCCAATTCAAATATCCAAAGTAACTCCGAGACTGTATAAATCATATATCTACAGTAATCAAACTAAGAGACTGTATAAATTGTAGATCTACAGTATTCAAACTAAGAGATTGTATAAATAGCAGATCTACAGTAATCAAAATAAGAGACTATATAAATAACATATTTACAATAATAAACTATTAAATCACTTAGACAATCTGTTCTAGATTTTGTTTAAACAAACACATATGGATTGAAGATCCTAATTAACATTATTCTATCCACAAAGCACGCAGATGACAGATAAAATCAAATCAAATCAAATCTAATATTTTCACCAACAGGTGTGCTAGTTGTTACAACTATATTTACGGCATCAAAATCCAAGACATGAAATAAGTATCATTTTCCCATCAGACCAAAGCTATCATAAATAGCCGAGTCTTAAAACAAATATTTTAACTACTACATAAGAAATAAAAGAACCTATGGGTCGTATCAGTTAATGAAACAAGAATAGTAAAGATAGGGTCGTAAGTCTACATCGTGGATACCCCGATATACACAAAGGAAAAGAATTGGTAGATTATTCACACACATGTATCTTGTTCATCATACAATCACAACATTACAATTGTAAGCAAATTATTATACTCATGGTCGTAAGACCATCAATGATGGTAGTCTTGTGACTTGAAAACTAATAGTATACAAATATAAACATGTATAAGGAAAAAACAATCATTGGGATTACACAGCTGAATGTCGACATCCTTTATAAATTAAACAACACATATATTTATTGAAGAGTGGCTATAAGACCATCGTTGATGGATTCCATAGTAATTTTATGACCAACGTTAAACAATATGGGAATAAGACCGGTTAATGGGACCCAAACCATTCAAGGGTACATTTAAAGCATTACATTATAGTCTTGTAATAATAGCTAAAGAGATGACACGAAACAAACCCTCTAAGGGTTGTACAAAAAAATATTATTCTTTTAAACTGAAACAATTATTTTTTTAAATGATGTGGCTACCACTTGAAACCATCACAGCTCTTGGCAGCATGTTCTACAACCACGACATAGATGGGTCAGCATGGTGTCAAAAATATTAATAAGGAAAATAGAGGTTTAATTGCAATCTACATACTTTACTTGAGAATTTGGAAATGCAGGCCTAGGAGGAGGTGACCCTGTCGCCTCCCTCTCCAACACCTTAACTTGCATTATTCATTTTTCAAAAAAACTTTATACAATGTGAAATCAAATCAAATAGAAAACTTAATTTATGGGACAAATCTTGCCTTGGAGAAATGGTATTAAGGTCCAAGGGTCATATCCCTTGGAGAACCCATATCCATCCTTTCTCTTCTCTTTCAAAACAAAAATACAGTTTGAATTTACTAATTCGTTCCATTATGAAATCAACAGTAGCGAAACTTCTTTGAAAAAAAATAAATCCCTAACCTATAGTAGACAGTGCGAAAGGAGAAGATGTGTCAAGTTCATGTTCTGCTCTATAGTCCACCATGGAAGTCAAAGATGTTGTTTTAACACCTCAAGAAGGAAAAAATAGAGTACTATTAACACTTTCCAAAACCAAGACCCACACTTGGCAAACAAATCAAATATCGACGGCCCTTGTTGGCCACACAAATGTCTAATAAACTCTTTATTCCATAGTAGCTAGGGAATATCCCTTCAGCTCATGATGATTGAACATAAAAATCAAGAAACCACCTATACACTTTCCATCATGAGTTGAATAGAGCTCGCCTCTGTGTTTTTCCCACCAAACCAACATGCAAATGAGGCCCTGGACAAGAAACAACACATTAAGACACAGTCTAAAAACCTTAACTCTCATCTAAACAAATGGAAGGTGGATGGGACACCACATAGCATAGTAAAGGACCTAGCTACATTGTCAACTCGCAGTCATGTCACGAGTTAATGCCAAAGTAAACCATGGACAAACACAACAACCATCGACAATACAATCATTGCAATCAACTTTAGAATATGACCATTTCCAAGAACCATCAAAGTTTTTGGAAGCATGACATGTAATTCCATCATGAATTATGCTAAGAACCACACCCTTAATACACTATAACCATACTTTTATAGTATGCCAAGATCATCAAAATAATTTTACAACCAAGGTATTATATTATGCCAATAATATCAAAATACAATGCAACCCCCATGTTATAGTATGCTGAAACTTAACACTTTTCAAATGAAGGTATAACCATATGACATGGTATATAAACCATATGCATCAAGGACTACAAAGAAAGTGCATCTTAGGCCAAACTATGTAGTCTCATTCCAAGTATTATGTCTTAGAACCTCAGATTTTATTCATATAACAAGAGGTCACCATATGGAGGAACCATATGATTTATAAACCATAATAACCTTACGCTTAAGGGAATATCACCACACACCATAGCATAGAATATGGTAAGGGCCACAACCTTTAATTTACATCACAACCTAAGGGATAGGGTCAAGACCATGGATAATATCCCCACACCTTAGGCTAGTTTAAACCTAATATAAAATGTAAACAATAAAGAACAAATACAAACAAAATATATCACCTATGTAGGACATGGATGGAGGTCCCCAGAGGAGATAACCACTATCACAACTTAGTATAACCTGCCATAAAACAAACAGGATAAACATATTAAAATTCACAGAAGTAAATTCTAGAAATTATGCTAAGTCAATATGGAAGTAATGCATGTGATTCTTTTTTTTATGATTTTTAGGCGTGTTACAAATTATTTATTAGCGTAGTTATTTAACTTGTGGTGGATGATTATTTATAGGTTATAAGTTATGTTCCAAAAACAAGTTATTGTAACTTGTTGTCCATGCTTACTTGTAATCAGTTGTTGTCTATGCTTCAACTACCTGTTATCTTCTTTAGTTAATTGGGTCGTCGCTTCACTAACTCTTATCAATGCATGAGTTACCATTTATCAATGCATTATATTTATTTTGCAACCCACCTAGAACTGAAAAATAAATCTTTTTATTTATTTGAGAAAGAAATTATGTTAAAATTATTGTAAAGTTTTTATGACCAAGTTGGTTAAGGATGAGTGTAATTGAATATTTATTTATTTTAATAATTAAATAGATGATACACCTACCCAAAGAATATTGTTGAATGATTTTTCACTAACCCACTAGGAGGAATGAGTACTTATAGAAGGATGGTTGACAAGTGGCAGCACTAGCAGTTCAATTTCTAGCTGTTGCAGGAAGAAAAATCCCTAAAATTGTCGTCATGTTTCGTGAGAGGGGGGACTAACTAGGGGGGTCATTTAATTCCAAAACTAACCCAAAGACATAGGAAATATTATAAATACCATCAAATTAAGCAGGAGGCTCACTACATTCTATTTTTGAAGTGAATGAACCTTGTGACTACTGCAAAACTGAAAAGTCAAGTATACAAGGAATTTTGTGAGGGGATAACTAAAGTGGAATTATTGAGTTAAGTCTGTTACTAAGTAGTAAGTTGCAACAAAGTCTGTGTGTGCTATTATCTAGTGATATTCGTCCTAGTGGTTCAGTGAACAAACTCTCGGGTCCTAAGCAAGTAACCTTGGATGCTTCAGGAGATGGTTGGGAGGAACGGTGTCTTTCGGTTTTTTTCCCCCCTTCTACATGTTATCTAGGTTCTTACTATTTATTTTCTATATTTGACGTAATTCTATTTCTTTAATTTGTTCATAAAAGTATGTTTAGTATCTAGAGAAGTTTAATAGTAACTATCCGTAATATATTTTCTCTACAAAAAAAAAGTTGTAGATTGTTTTTCTTCGTATTATAATTAGTTATCTCATGTTTATTACTTTCATGATTTTGGATAAATCACTACGGTCATGATTATGATAATTAGAGAGGTACAAGAAGTGATTTCCTTGTTTTGCATCGAATATTAGCTACATTACATTTAATCTAATTGAGTATTTTTAATTTTTCAAATTAATTATTTATATTATAGACAATTACTTTTCTACCTAGTTTCCCATTTTCTCCTTAAGTAATTTTAAGATATACAAGTTCCATTAGAAAAGAAAAATATGTACAAAAGTTAAATTAGGGTTTAGAAATCAAATCAAGGTCTTTACAAAATCGATATAAGTGACTTTACACACATGTTAGAATTCCATATTAACCTACTATATTAACATACATGTTATAAATAAAAAATAGTTTACACATCTAATAATTATACTAATATAACTATTCCTACAAAATTGTAAGTTAAAGGGTTAAATCAAGTCGAGGTTTTCAAACCAGAAGTCCTTTGATAACCAAAAGTAGAATTTGGTTAATCTAGATGTTGGATAATCTATGGAAGCTCCAACATTGAAACCCTAACAAAATTTCACTTTGAACAAACTAAGGTAAATATTGTTTAAACAATAAAATAAGTCAGGGGTTCAAAACCTATTAACAAACTTTTAGTCAATAGCGAGAGTCCAAAGATACATACAGGAAAACAAAGGTGATATACTTAATCAGTTGTTGTTTTCTTCACATCAATATGGTTAATGTCTAAATACCATTAACCTAACAAAATAGAAATCGAAACCCATTAAAACCAAGGTAAATGTTCCAATTCATGGCAATGGCCTATACTATTTACCATTTCTGAGTTTTCAGTGGCCTCACGACCCAATTAATTTCTTTAACAATAGAATAGTATCGTTATGGCCTAAATATTATAAAACGCATCTTTTACAATGCTAAAAGGTATCCACGGCCTTACGGCTTATTAAATAAATAAAGAGGAATGGAATTGAAAACCAAGACAGTATTCAGGACTACGTATTTTTATCAACAAAATGCCTCATGAGTTTCTTTCTAAGGAAAGTAGAGATTTTACATTTTGGAGCGACAGTCAAAGGAATATTCAAAATAAATCATAAATAAATAAACCCCCTCACCATATACACCTAATCAAACATTGCAGTCACTTCAATTCCATGGTTGAAGGGTTCTCCATTACATTATCAAATGTAAATGCCACACGGCTATACCAAAGAGGATTACAACTTTCACGCTGCAAAATACAAACATAGATATGGAGTCCCAAACCATTCAATGGAAATGTAGGACAAGCCACGATACCACTAGCCTCAGATCCACGAAAAATCAGGTAATGGGTCTTACCCTGACTGAAGCTCCTTATCCTCACTTCATCCAACCAAGAACGTTTTGCCACAGTCCGTTCACGACAATTTTCTGCACGTAAACATTATAGGGTTCATTATGTTAAACTATAAAAGTAACTGATAATATAAAATGAGTAATGTAAAACTAGTGAATGGATTTACCTGTTATATTAATAAACAAAGAAGAACTTAACAAGAATAGTCGAGTCACCATTTTTACCACCTCCTATAACCAAAACCACAAAGAAAATTAATGAGTATGCAGATAAGGAGGGAGGGTGTCGATGGTTTAGGAACTTAGATCCTCCACCTTTGAAATCATAGTAGAGATACATAGCAGTGTAGACAATGGACATTTGAACCCCATAGAGCACAAACCAAAAAAAAACCAAGAGATATGAATCTTCAAGGACAAGGTAAACACCTCTCTCTAGGTGCCATAAACCCTTAGGTTTTGCAAGGTGGTTAATTAATACCATCTGGTGAATTCAAGGCCTTCACATGGACTGAGTAATGTCACCATTAAACCAAAACCAAAACACATCAAATCAACCTTTAAATTATTTTCTAAATTGGTTATCCTTGCTTGCATTATTTTGTTCCTTGCACTTTTGTATTGACATAGGATAATGTTAGTTTTCGATCCCCCTTTTTATACCTTATCCTAGGATGAGTGGTATGTCTGAGCTTAGGATTTTTTTTTTATCTAGGAGGATTTAAGCCTAGTCGTTTTCACCTGCACAAGGAAACATAGTTTTTGCGTTAGTCATAAAAGATAAGTAAGACCCATGACCCATTTCCCTAGCTGATAGGTAGGCTCAATGGATGAAAAGAGAATAAACAATGTCCACAACACATTCAAGCATAGAAAATCAAAGTAACTTTAATGACAAAGTAAGTAGTCACATTATAACATTACTTGCATCAACGTATTATCGCAAAAAGAACATCTCGTGTAAAACACTAAACATAGTTTTAAGGTCATATGGATCTAATTTTATTCTTCATATCTTGCAGTTAAAATTAAGATACATTTAGTTGGTTGTCACAACTAGCAAAGAACATATATCATAACATCTCATGGAGTTATTTTCTTAGGATTTTACAGATTGGTATATATTAAATAATATTTCTTTTTATTTCATAAATTACGTCGATGTTACATGTGGTATGAGAGTGAGTTTCCAAACCCTAGGCCTGATTGGCTCACTTGCATACAAACAAGAAACAAAATATACTAATCATAATTAAATTTATTTTTGTACATAAATATTAAAAATTTCTTTTGCAGTAAAATGGAAGGTGTTGAAGTATCTATTGAAAATGGATCTCATCAGAATAATCCAGACACCATTTATGAGGAACTAAATAATCAACCCTCAGAGTTACAAGAAACAATGAAAGAGTTAAAAAATGAACTACAATCTATGAAAATAGATAATGAAAGAATTTTGGAACTAAATCATATTTTACTAGACAAAATACACAATAGAGGTAAAGATAAAAGAAATGTGTATGTAACTTATTCTGAAACAGTATCATACAAAGACAAGATTAAGAAAGTAAAATTTTATGATAGTGAATCTTTTTTAGGAGTTAGCATAAGGTCGCATAGAGGAAGGCACTAAATACATAAGTGAAAGCAGTGAGAGTGATCATAAACCTAGGAAAAGGAAGTATAAACCTTATGAAGAAATCTCAAAAGAATTTAAAAAGATAAATTCTCCCATGTTCAACACAGAAGTATAAAAGGGTGAAGAAATTGAGGCTTGGTTATCGGGAATGAAAATGTACATCCAGATTTATAACTACTCCGATAGAGTGAAATCTCGACTCGCTATCTACAACCTAACCGGAAAAGATTGCATATGGTGGTAGGACATAAAAAGAGTCAAAAACCTTAAGAAGAAGTATTTAGCCTAGAGATTCTTTAAAAGGTACTTTAAAAAAAATTCTTATTTAAATAGTATTATGAGGAAAGAGCTAAATATTTTTATGAACTAAAACTTGGTTCAATGTCAATGAAAGAGTTAAGTAGAAAATTTCTAATTTTACTAAGATATTTACCATATATAATTGACGAAAGGTCTAAAATACACAGTTTTTTAAGATGTCTTCGTGACTAGCTTCAAGGACATAATTGAATTTGATAATCCAAAGGCCCTTAAAGAGGCAGTGAGAAAAGCTAACTTTTGTTATGAACATAGTAAAAAGAGAGAAAGCATGCCTAACTGGAAGAATGAGAGAACAAGTAACTTTGATCAGAAGAGAAAAGGTTTTAATTCTAATAAAAGCTTTGCAAATAATTCTCGGAATTTCTCCCAAAATAATTATGAAGGAATAGATTTTAAAAGTAAAACACAGCAAAATACTACAACACCAAAAGGCAGAGATGTGCCTAACAATTATGTTACAAATAATGAACAGAACAAGATTGTAAAGTGTTGGGAATTTCAAGGACCGCATTATGCCAAGTATTGTCCGAATGGGAAGGGAAACATCAAAAATATGCATAACATTCAGGAAGACAAAACAATTGGAGATGTAGCAAATGAAATGCCTAGAATAAATGCATCCTTAGAAGATTGACAGTATGACCATCAAAATTCCATGGTGGAAGTACAATGTATGATACAAAACCATTATGTTTCTATTATGATTGACCGAGGTGCTAGTTTAAGCTATGTGTTACCTAGCATAGTGAAAAAATGAAAATTATCTTTGAAAAAGTTTGAAAAGTCTTGTCTGCTCCAATTAGCTACAGGGACTAAAAGGAAAGTAGTTAGTTATGTTGGAAACTATGATTTGTTTTTGAGTCAGTTCAAAACTCAAGTCAAGTTAACTGTATTGCCGTTAGGATCTTATGATGTTTTAGTAGGGATGGATTGGATGGAAAAACATCAAGTAATTTTAAATTGTTTCCAAAAATCATTTACCTGTTTAAATGATAAAGGAGAAACGATTACAGTCAAAGGAATACCTAGGAAAATTTATGTTAGAAAAATCTCAGCCTTACAAATAAAAAAGGATGTAACAAAAGGTTGTAAAGTCCTTTTTGTACATGTAATAAATAATGAAAAAATGGGTAAATAATATAAGTTGCAATTCAATTATACTCCAATCCTACAAGATTTGTCATATTTTTTCTCAGAATAAAGTCTAGGATTACCTCCAATGAGAGATCTGGATTTTACAATTGAAATAGTACTAGGAGTTGTACATAATTCAAAGGTTCCTTATCGAATGAACATTTTAGAACAAAACGAATTAAAACTATAATTGCAAGAACTGATAGACAAAAAATATGTAAGACCAAGTGTATCCCCTTGGGGATCACTTGTCTTATTTGTTAAAAAGAAAGACAGTACATTACATCTATGTATAGACTACTGTCAACTGATCAAAATGAAAATTAAAAATAGATATCATCAACCCTGCGTCGATGATCTGTTTGATCAGATACGTAGAGAAACTATATTTTCAAAAATAGCCTTGAGATATGGATATCATTAAGCCAGAATTAAAGACAAATATATTTTTAAGACCGCTTTCAAAACTAGATACAGGCACTATGTATTCATGGTTATTCCCTTTGGTTAATGGATAAAGGGGTGGAGTGGCAAGACTAGTTCTCCCATGTAACTACTTGAGAGGTAAAAGTCTCTACTTGACACATCTAGCTTACTTGGTTTTGTTTGAACTAATGCGTTCTTATCTCGTTATTTACAGGTATACTTATCGACAAAAACTTGTTACGAAATGTTGAACATTTGATCACTAGTACTCATACTTGCAGCTAGTGACACCTACCGGTTGTTATTATTTTTCTTTACAGACTTCAACTAGTGACAAGGTCACTACCACATTTATTATTTATATGACACACATTGGTTACCTAAGTGAAACTTATTATTCATGGTGTAATTATTACCAAATGTTCATATCCTAACATATTTCGTTTATATGTTTATTTTACTAAAGAAAATAAAATATAGTTTTACTATATGCTTAATAGGTTTATAACTCTTTTCTTAAAAAAAAACTTGGCTTTATAATTAAAATAAAGCCATCGCATATTTTATATCCCACGGTCTTAGGCTTAGAGCCTAAATAATTTGATGAGAAAATTCCTAAGGCTTATAGCCTATAGTATTCTCAACGTGCATGGGTTTAAACCTTATGGTAAGATTTGGGGTGGCAGGTTTAATATGGTTCATGCACTATATGACTATGGGGATGTTGCGCATTAATTGTGGCCAAAGAGGTAAATTCAATGCATCTTGAGAGGAGTGGCGGGAAAGCTTACGGCTTGGCCCAAGCCTTGGTTTGGCATTTCGCTCCATCTTTTGTCTACTCTTGGCTCTAGTTTGGGTGAAGGAGGACAAATTCGCTGGTGTTAGTAGGCAGATAAGACATGTTTGATTTTGCACTGTAGTTGCTTAAAGTTGCTTGTTGTCTCAAATCTTACTTCTCATCATGCTATCGTTTGGTTGGAGGGTTGCAGAGAAGCGAGTAAAGTATTGGGTCGTGGTTCGTGGGAAAGGCCATGGACATGCCATATATCAATGTTAAGCCCATTGTTCAAGTCATTAATCATTTTCTCTTATGGTTTTATGGTTGCGACTAGTTTGGCATTCATCGTGGGTTTGATTGCTTGGTTTATGGTTTTGTTATGGATTGATTTGGGTTTTTGGGTTTCGACTGTATCTTGACAGAGCTCTATGAATTTAGAATATGCCATAGGATTTTGGGTTTTAATTAGATGTAATTTTTAATTCTCCTTCATTCTGTACTGTTTAGATGTACATAGGGTAATGTATGGCTCTCTGTGTAATGAACAGGCCTGGCGATTCTATGACAGGCTTTATATGTTTGCTAGTTAATGTTTTGGTTACGGTTTTGGTTGTGGGCAGCACCATTGCACACAATGGTGCCATGATGTAAGTGATGACTATGTAAATACTTGTATTGGTTATGTTAAGTGTAAATTGTTAGCACCAATGCTTGCAGTTGTGAAATGGATAATGGTAGCAACTTTTTTTAATTTTATGCTATGTTGAAAATCAATATATAAAGATTGCATTTGATTTCATTGTAAATTATTCTTGGACTATGTGTAGATTCACTTCCATTATTAATTTTAGTTGTAAGAATGCAAATGCGTGACAGTGTATGGGTTGGGGCCATGTCGTGGATGGCATGAAAACTCTCCATGGTAGTTCCGATAGTGTGAAGGGTGAATACTTATAATTCATTATTGTAATGCGTAAATGGAAAGTAAGGCCTGTCTAAAGGGTGTAAACCTTGCATAGGAAAATTTACATACATTATTTTGTTGACAGGGTTTTAAGCATGGAAATGGTTATTTTTAGTTTGATGTTGATTTCTTATGGGGCTGAGGACATGGATTACAGCGTAATTGAAATGTAATGTTTATTACAGCTTCTGTGTAAAGACTTACTCATCATTTACATCCCACATACAAAAAACTGTGTATAGCGTGGCTTTAAAGAATGTAAAAAGACTCTACAAGATTTGATGTTGGATCGTTGTTTATGATGAGGGTTTTATTTAAGAATTGTTTACTATGTATTTAATTAACCTATGCTTTTATTCATTGGACAATTTGTATAACAAGGCATGTGATTTCTGTGATGTGAAATGGAATATTAGATGGCTTGGATTAATAGATTTATGCACTGGATTTATTGTGTGATAATAAGCACTATTGTGCATGCAATAGTAGATATAGTTGTTAGGAAAACAAATAGATCGTGGACCAGTGGACGGTCTCGATACTTGGTTTGTTAATTTATTTTGATGATATTTATTTTAATGCGAAATATTTGGTTATTAGCATAAGTTTATTTTTACAGACCTTTAAAGGTCTTCTCTGGTTCTTAACTTCGCTCTTGTATGTGATGTTTATAATTTATTCTGAGATGTAATTATAGTGTTGATAGATTAGAATAATATTTATATTTTGTACCTGTTAATATAAGTATATATCTATAATATATTTACTAGATTCTACTTAATCGATTTACTGTGTTGTATAGTATTGTTAAATTAGTATGGACAGCTCTGTTTCGACTTCTGATATAGTATATATAAAATATTTATTAGATACTATTTATTATATCAGTTTATTATATTTGTAATTTAGTTTATTTAAAGCTGAACTTGAAACTAGCCTTTACTTTCTAAACAAGGCTCTACTGGCAATATGAAATCTCCCAGTAGGGCTTTTGAACAACAAAACCTTTAGGAACTGATTTTTAGAAATAAATATAAGTTATAAAATAATAGAGTTTAAACTGTAGAATAGGATACCGGAGTAATATGGAAAGAAAACAAAACCCTGGATAATATTTAAGCATGGATTCAATTTCATAAGTAATTTTAATGAACAATACCTTGGGTAAATCTAACATAGGAAATAAATTACAGCTTAGGGTTTATAATTTTAAAATGTAAACCCTTGAAAGAATTTTGACAAGAAAACAAAAACATCTAGGCTTGGAATATCTAATATAAACCCTTGCAGAACATAGAAAACACTTATGTAGAAAATGAAATAGGTAGTCGAGAACCTCATACCTGAAAATTGAAGCTCCATTAATGGTTGAAACCTGTACACTCAATTAACCAACATTAACAATTCATATGCATATGTGACCTCTGTATTAGATGAATGAATCACTTAGGAACTACCATGTTCCACCCAACCATGACCAAGAATTGCTCCTGGTTTCAATCTGTATTCCCTCGAGCTGGTACCAACATGTAAGTAGCTTAGAGCTCCTAAGCTGAGGTTTCCCTAACTGGTATATTAGGTATGGATCACTTCTCCTTTTTCCTCTTAGGGAAATGTTCTCCAAGAAATATCTCTTGAGAATTAGCAAGTAGAATAATGACTCCAAAATGATAGATCAGCTCCCTAGGACTCTCTTTGGCTTAAGAGTTTATAGACAGACTTTTCATTCAAAGGGGCAGTTAAATCAAGAATCCTTGATTTCTTGATTTAACCCTTTTTGTTTAATTTGGGTATTTTTAGAACTTTAACTTAGAAAATTTTAACTAGTTCCTATTTAGACTTTTGTAGGTATTATACTATTTAATTTTCTCTTAGAAATAATAATAATAAATGGAGCTTCTCCTTCTTTCTTTTATTATTAACATTATTACTATGTTTATTCTTTATACATAACATGTATAAATTAATGTAATAATATAACATTTGTTGACATTTGTCTTTGGGCATCATATTTTATGATCCCTAGACTTATGACACTTTCTTCATTAAGTTCATCAGGTAGATGCGTAGGTCTACCAAGCTAGGAAAATCTAAACATCCTTGCATGTTGGATTTCCTTGTATAACATGGTAGTTCCTCAGTACTTGATGAGAATAGAGAAATTCAAAATTTCATTTAATCACTTATAAATAAGTCAGATGAGATCAATATTTTTCTCGAGTCATTTTCACTCAGGAACCATTATTTCTTTTCAGTAACTCCTAGCGCTTGTCAAATCTCATACTCAATGCTTAAAACAGGGAGTTACAAAATTAGTGCAATTCCAGAGCTCTTCACTCAACACTAATGCTAGGATGTACTTGTACGATACACCTAGGGATACAATGGCCAAGGATACAATGTTATAGAGATTATGCTCAACATAAACATGGAAGGCTCTAGGGATTATGCCCAACGCTTGCAACTTATCTTTTCATGTGTTCCAGAGCTTCACACTCAACACAATTATAAATACTTAAGTGCTCCAGAGCTTCTCACTAAACACAACATTAATTACTCATGTGCTCCAGAGCTTCTCGCTCAACACATTATTAATTACTCATGTGCTCTAGAGCTCCTCACTCAACACAAAACATCTCATCAAACATGTGCTTCAAGGTCCACGCCCAACACAAACAAGCATATATATATCATCAACAATTGGATTACGTCCAATATATAAAACAAATCATCATGTTCATATGCATTGGGGTCTTCAACCCAATATATCAAAATAAAACATCAAGATAACATCATAATAAATAGGCTGATGCCTATAAGTGTTAGGTCCAAAATTTGGGATATTATATCCCTCCCCACTTAGAACAACATCATCCATGGTGTTTTAGGGACTCGAAATGACATCATGAAATGAGGAAGGGTAATCCTTTCTCATGGTGGCTTCATTCTCCCAAGTAGCCTCATCGACTTCGAAGTGATTCCATTGCTCTTTCAAATGGACTACGGTGTGCTTCCTGAGTTGCACCTCTCTCTTTTCCAATATATGGATAGGTTTAGGGGAAAAAATCCCTTTAGGTTCCACCTGTAATAAGGACCAATCAACTACATGTTTTGTATCATAAACATATTTATTTAATAATGATGCATGGAAAACATTATGGAATCTTATGTGTGCGGGTAATGCTAGGTCATATTCCACTGGCCCTCTCTTGGCCAGTATTTCAAAAGGTCCACAAAACCAAGGTGTTAACTTACCACACCTACCCAAGCTCAACGAGCTCTGTTTTGCTTTTACATTTAAATAGACATGGTCCCCTATTTGATAATCTTTATCTTTTCTTTTCATATCCACGTAACTTTTCTGGTGGTCTTGTGCTTCTTTAAGGTTCACCTAGACCTTGGTAACCAACTGTTCCAAATCCTTTAACAAATGAGGCCCTAACATGAACCAATCCACCGGGATATCCCATGTAACCAGTGTTCTACACTTCCATCCATAGATTACCTCAAAGATACTCATCTTGGTGGAATCCTGGTAACCATTGTTATACACAAACTCTGTAATATCCAGGTAGTCTTCCCACTTAGTGGCATTGTTCATGACATGCATCCTAAGCATGTCCTCAATATTCTAGTTTACTCTTTTGTTTTCCCATCTGTCTGTGGGTGATAAGCAGTACTAAAGTTCAACTGCGTCTCCAATCCGGAGAATAAATATCTCCAAATTTTTTTGGTAAACTTTGTATCTCGATCTGATATTATTGACTTAGGTATCCTATGGAATCTAAATATATCCTTCAAAAATATATCGGCAATGTGTACTGCCTTGTAGGTCGACATCACTAGAATGAAGTTTGATGCTTTTGACAATTTGTGAACTACTACAAAGATAGAATCATTTTGCTTCTTAATTTTTGGTAGACTGGTGATAAAATCCATTCTAGTGACCTCCCACTTCCATTAAGGAATGGGTAATGGCTGCAGTTATCCCGAAGGATGCTGATGATAATCTTTGACCAGCTCAAATTCCTGACGTTCCATGATAAACATTGCAATGTTAGCCTTTAACTTAGGCCAGAAAAAGTGTTTCTTGATAGTGAATATCATCTTTTGATATCTTGAATGCCCCGAGTAGGGTTTTCGATGAAATTTCATGAGGATGACGAACCGAATGTCCCCTCCCTCTAGAACTTACAATCTCTCCTTTGACCGTAGAAATCCTATTTCATCTACCTTGTAATCTTTTTGTTGTTGAAACAACCTATCCTCTAGGAATTTCTTGAGAATTTATACATAGAAAGGGTTGACTCTATTGGCCGTTCTAATCCTCTCGTGCAAATACGAATCAGTTTGAATTAAGGTCACCTCATATATCATATGAGTTCATCGACTCAAAGCATCAGCAATCTTGTTCTCTTTTCCCATAATATGCTTTATTCTGAAATGGTATTCACTAAGAAAATCCAACCATCTGGCTTCCCTAGCATTCAGATCAAGTTGTTCAGATAAAAACTTCAGACTCATGTTGTCTATCTTCATAAGGAATTTCCTTCCCATGAGTTAGTTCCTCCACATATTTAATGCGTGAATGATGGAAGCTAGATCAAGATCATGCATGGGGTAATTTTTCTCATGTTTTTTTAACTTTCACGATTCATAACAGATCGCATAATCATTCAGCAAGAGGAATTCTTTGAGCCCTTCCTTTCTTGCATCCGTGCAAACAATGAAATCCCCATTGGGATCCACAATTAGTAGTATTGGTGCAGTTGTCAGAAGCTACTTAGGCTTTTGAAAACATTCCTCACACTTGGTCATCCATAAGAACTTATTTTCCTTCTTCTGCAAGGTGATGATGGGAAAATATATTCTTGAGAAGTTCTCAATGAACTTTCGATAATATCCATTTAATACCAAAAAGGACCTAATGTCAGTGACACTAGTAGGGGAATGCCAATCTTCTATTGCTCTAATATTTTTTGGGTCAACGGCTATCCTTGTCTCGGAGATAATGTGACCCAAGTACTGTATCTGTGGTTTGTAAAAATCACACTTACCAAACTTAGCATAAATTTGTTGTTCTCGTAATACTCGTAGTATTATGCAAAGGTGTTCTTCATGTTTCTCTCTATTCTTAGAATAAACTAGGATGTCGTCTATAAAGGCCAAAACAAATTTATCCAGATACTTACTGAATATGTTGTTCATAATACACATGAAGTTTGTGGGTGCATTGGTTAACCTAAATGGCATTACTACAAAATTGTAGGGCCCATGCCTTGTACAAAAGGACGTTTTGTGACTATCCTCATCACAAATCCATACATGATGGTATCAGTTTCGTAGGTTAATATTTGAAAATATTTTGGCTCCTCCTACCTAATCGAATAAGTTATCGATCCTGGGGAGTTGATACCACTCTTGATCGTCATTTTGTTAATCTAAAGGTAGTCAATGCACATCCGCATCGTACCATCATTTTTCTTTACAAATAGTATTAGTGATCCCCAATGGGACACACTTCGTCAGATACACCCTTTTTCCATCAACTGTTCCAACTACAGTTTGCGTTCCACCAATTCTATTGCACTCATGCGGTAAGGGGATTTGGAAGCCGAAACTGATCTTGCTGTCAGTTCTATGGAAAATTCTAAGTATCGTTTCAGAGGTAATCCTAGGATTTCCTCGGGAAACACATCCTTGAATTATACAAGAAGAAGAAAGTATTTTATGCGGTGTTCTCTTTCAATATCTATGTCTCGGATATTTACTGCAAACAACTTGCAGCCTTTAACGCATTTCTTTGCTTGTAAGGAAGATAGTTGTCTTATAGAAACTTTCTATGGAATGCCTTGAATCTTCACTTGATTCACTTAGCTATCTGTACACAAGATTGAGTTGTGTAAGAAATCAAGCATGACATGGTGTTGTTCCAACCAGTCCATGCCGATAATTATATCATACGATCCTAAGGGTAGGATGTTCAGGTTTACTCTCATTGGAAAACCATTCAGGTTTATCTTGCAATATTTAACTATTTCTAAAACCTTCCGTTTCGTACCTGTGGCTAACTGAACCGTCCAAGGTTTATCATGTTTTGTTTTTCCTAGTTTTCATACATCAACAATATTAGGATATACATAGCTTTAGCAAGAACCAAGGTCAATAAGTATTGAAATATAAGTGTTCAAGATCGTACCTTATATCTCAACCATTATAGCTTGATGGTATGCTTGTCGGCCATCCAAAGCTGCATAAATCTGTGTTGTTCCATCTATGTCCTCTATCGTTGGTTCTTCTTGTAATTTGTACAAGACCCCATTGGTCTTGTTCTTACAATATCGAGCATAATGAGGCCTGCTACACTTCTATCATACGGAGGTGGTTTAAACCCTATTTTACAGTTATCAAAGAAGTTCTTAGACCTATCTTTTTTTCAGTTCATGTTCTCTTGCCTTAGCTGTCCATGCTCATAGTAGAGCCTAGCTTTGTGAAATGTGGTGTCCAAGATTTTAGGCATGTCGAACTCAATCCTTTCCCGAAAGTTAGGATGAAGACATCCTAAAAACTGCTGGATTTTTACCTTTTCATCATTGATATATGGTACATAATGTAACAGATCTATAAATTTGTTAATAAAAGCATCCATAGTAATGGATCCCATATGTAGCTCATGAAACTCTTTTACTTTTTCGTCAAAGAACCTTTCTGACATATTTTTTTATTCAAATAGTTTGCTGAAGTTACTTCAGTGTATTTCCCTCAACTCATCTTTCTTGGTATGTTTTATATCTCTCCACCAACTTGTTGCTTTTCCATTTATGTTATAGATGGAAATCCAAGCCATCAACTCACCTGATTAGTTATGAACTCAGAAATATTTTCTCATACCCAATAGCCATTTTTTATCTTTCTCCCCCATGTTTACTTCACCTTCATAGGTCGGGGCTCTTATTTTTATAAACTCCCCCTGAATATTTCCATCGCTTCTTTGTTTCTTTCTTCATGGAGAAAGAGAGTCATCACTGGAAGGACTGTGATGATCTCCTTCCGGAGCTTCAGGGGTGCGTTCCTCTTTTTCTTCTTCGCTTGGACTACTGTCCCATTTATGGCGAGGTTCCCTTTTAGAATTGTATGTGGAATGAGTGGGTTTCCCTTGCGATCTTCCTCCTGTCATATTTCTCAGTAATGCTTCATTAATGGCTTATTGTTCCTTTCTCTCATTTAGACTATCTTCTTTGAAACTTTGTGATTCTGCTTAAAGACTATGTATAGTCTTCAAAATATCAGAATTCAGTTCCACCACCAGTTCTGCTTCTTGGGTGGGGGTGTTCATCTTTCCTTGCCCATTGTTGTCTTCTTTAGTGTGCATGATCTGAACTGAGTCTATAAAAATTCCTGAAATTGCAGATGTTTAAATAACATGAAATTTTTTTGTTAGTTAACAAACTAAAACATACTTTATTTTCCTTGCAACGAATGTCTGGTATGCCCATTAGGTCTCTTAATGTTAAAACTAGGCTCTAATACCACTTGTAATGTCCCCAAAAATTGAAAATAAAAAATAAAATTAAATTTAGGCTAGTTAAAACTACCTATTCTAGACATTATTGAACTTGGGGAAAGTGTTGTACTCTATTTGTACTACTAATTTGTCGTAATTTTTTCTTATGTCCTACTTCCTTTCTTTCAGTTATGATTATTACTATGTTTACTTATGATGTCGTAATGTTGATTACTATGCTATTATTATGGTTATGCATTATTGTCTACATTAGATACTTTGATTATGTAATTCATTGTTATTTTACATGTGCTCACTATTGTATACATGAATCTGACTTAAATTGGTTAATGGATAAAGGGGTGGAGTGGTGGGACTAGTTCTCCCATGTAACTACCTAAGAGGTAAGAGTCTCCACTTGACACAGCTGGCTTACTTATTTCTATTTGAACTAATGCATTCTTATCTCATTATTTGTAGGTATACTTATCGACAAAAAACTTGTTATTGAATGTTGAACGTTTGATCACTAGTACTCATACTTACAGCTAGTGACACCTACTAGTTGTTATTATTGTTCTTTACAGAATCTGGTTAGTGACAAGGTCACTACCACATTTATTATTTATATGAGACACACTCGTTATCTAAGTGACACTTATTATTCATGGCGTAATTATTACCAAATGTTCATATCCTAACTTATTTCATTTATATGTTTATTTTACTAAAGAAAATAACATATAGCTCTATTATATGCTTAACAGGTTTATAACTCTTTTGTTAGAAACAAAACTTGGCTTTATAATTAAAAATTTTGATGGCATATTTTATATGCCATGGTCTTAGTATTAGAGCCTAAACAATCCAATGAACAAAGTCCTAAGGCTTATAGACTATAGTATTCGCAACATGCATGGGTTTAAACCTTATGGTAAGATTTGGGGTGACAGGTTTAATATGGTTCATGCACTATACGACTATGGGGCGATTGCACATTAATGGTGGTCAGAGAGGCACATTCAATGCATCTTCGGAGGAGTGGCGGGAAATATTAGGGCTTGGCCCAAGCCTTGGTTTGGAATTTCGGTCCATTTGTTGTCTACTATTGGCTCTTGTTTGCGTGAAGGAGGATGACCTCGCTAGTGTTAGCAGAAAGGTAAGACATGGTTGATTTTGCATCGTAGTTGCTTAAATTTACTCATTGTCTCAAATATTACTTCTCATCATGCTATTGTTTGGTTTCATGGTTGCATGAGAGCGAGTAAAGGATTGGGTCATGGTTCGTGGGCAAGGCCATGGCCATGCCATATATCAATGTTAATCCCATTGTTCAAGTCATTACTCATTTCCTCTTATGGTATTATGGTTGTGACTAGTTTGGCGTTCATCACGGGTTTGATTGGTTGGTGTCTGGTTTTGTTATGGATGCATTTGGGTTTTGGGGTTTTGACTGTATCTTGACAAAGCTCTGCGAATTCAGAATATGCCACAGGATTTTGGGCTTTCACTAGATGGGGTTTTTAATTCTCCTTTGGCCTGCATTGTTTAGATGTACAGAGGGTAATGTATGGCTCTCTGTGTAATGAATAGGCCTAGCGATTCTATGACACGATTTGTGTGTTTTCTAGTAAATGTTTTGGTTATGGTTTTGGTCATGGGCAACAGCATTGCTCGCAATGGTGCCATTCCATGAGAAATGATTGTGTAAATACTTTTATTGATTATGTTTAGTGTAAATTGTTAGCACCAATGTTTTCAATGGTGAAATTGATAATGGTAGCGACCGTATTTAAGTTTATGATATGTTGAAAATCAATATATAAATACTGCTTTTGATTTCATTGTTTGTTATGCTGGGACTGCATGTATATTTGCTTCCATTATTACTTTTAGTTGTAAGAGTGCAAATGGGTGACAACGTATGTCTTGGGGCTATGTCGTGGATGGAATGAGCACTCTCCATGGTAGTTGAAATAGTGTGAAGGGTGTAGAATTATAATTTATTATTGTAATGCATAAATGGAAACTAAGGCCTATCTAAAGGGTGTAAACCCTATGTTGGAAACGTTGTTGTAGATTATTTTGTCGACAGGGTTTTAAGCCTGGAATTGGTTATTTTTAGTTTGATGTTGATTTTTTATGGGGCCGAGGCCATGTATTACAGAGTAAATGAAATTTAATGGTTATTACGACATCTGTGTAAAGACTTAGTTATCATTTACAGCCTGCATACAAAAAAATGTGTATAGCGTGGCTTTAAAGAATGTAAAAAGACTCTACAGGATTCGATCCTGGGTCGTTATTTATGATGAGGGTTTTATTTAAAAATTGTTTACCATGTATTTAATTAACCTATGGTTTAATTTGTTGGAAACTTTGTATAACAATGCATGTGATTTCTATGATGTGGAATGGAATATTAGATGGCTTGGATTAATAGATTTATGCACTGGCTTTATAGTGTGATAATAAGCACTACTTTGCATGCACTGGTAGATATAGTTGTTAGCAAAAGAAATATGTCACGAACCAATGGATGGTCTCGATACTTGGTCTATTAATTTATTTTGATGATATTTATTTTAATGGGAAAGATTTGGTTCTTAGCATAAGTTTATTTATACAGACCTTGAAAGGTCTTCGCTAGTTCTTAACTCTGCTCTAGTATGTGATGTTTATAATTTATTCTGAGATGTAATTATAGTGTTGATATATTAGAATTATATTTCTATTTCATACCTGTTAATATAAGTATATATCTATAATATATTTACTAGGTTCTACTTAATAGATTTACTGTGTTGTATAGTATTGTTAAATTAGGATTGACAGCTCTGTTTCTACTTCTGATATAGTATATATAAAATATTTATTAGATACCATTTATTATATTTGTAATTTATTTTATTTAAATCTAAACTTGAAACTAGCCTTTACTTTCTAAAAAAAGCTCTACTAGCAATATGAAATCCGCCAGTAGGGTTTTTGAACAACAAAACCTATAGGAACTACTTTTTAGAAATAAATCTAAGTTATAAAAGAAGAGATTTTAAACTGTAGAAGAGGATACATAAGTAATATGGAAAGAAAACAAAACCATATATAATCGTTAAGCATGGATTTAATTTCAGAAGTAAGCTTAATGAACACTACCTTGGGTAAATATAACGGAGGAAATAAATTACAGCCTAGGGTTTATAATTTTAAAATGTAAACCCTTGAAAGAATTTTGATAGGAAAATGAAAAAAATATAGGGTTAGAATATATAAAATAAACCCTTGCATAATCTATCCATCACTTAATGTAGAAAATGAAATAGGCAATCCAGAACCGCATACCTAGAAATTGAAGCTCCTTTAATGGTTGAAACCTGTACAGTTAATTAACCAGCATTAACAATTCATAGGAAAATCTGACCTTTGTATTAGATGACTGAAGCACTTGGGAACTACCACGCTCCACGCAACCATGACATGTAACTGTTGCTGGTTTCAATACGGATTCCCCTGAGCTGGTTCCAACATGCAAGTAGCTTAGGGATCCTAAGGTGAGGTTTCCCTAACTACTATATCAGGTCTGGATCTGTTCTCCTTCTTCCTCTTAGGGAAATGTTCTCCAAGAACTCTCTCTTGAGAATTAGCATGCAGAATAATGACTCTAAAAATATAGATCAGCTCCCCAAGCCTCTCTTTGGATTGAGACTTTATAGATAGAATTTTCAATCAAAGGGGCAGTTAAATCAGGAATCCTTGATTTCTTGATTTAACCCTTTTTATTTAATTTGGGTATTTTTAAAACTTTAACTTATGAACTTTTAACTAGTTCCTATTTAGATTTATTTAGGTTTATACTATTTAATTTTCTCTTAGTAATAATAATAATAAATGGAGCTTCTCCTTCTTTCTTTCATTATTACCATTATTACTATGTTTATTCTTTATACATAACATGTATAAATTAATATAATAATATAACATTTGTCTTTGAGCATCATATTTTATGATCCCTAGACTTATGACACTTTCTTCATTAAGGTCATCAGGTAGATGGTTAGGTCTACTAGGATAGGAAACTCTAAACATCCTTGCATGTTGGATTCCCTCGTATAACATTGTAGTTCTTTAGTACTTGATGAGAATACATAAATTAAAAATTTCATTTAATCACTTATAAATAATCCAAATGAGATCAATATTTTTCTCGAGTTGTTTTCACTTGGGGACCATTAATGCTTTTCAGTAACTCCTAGTGCTTGTGAGATTTCATACTCAATGCTAAAAATAGGGAATTACAAACTTAGTGCAATTCCAGAGCTCTTCGCTCGACACTAATGCTAGGATGTAATTGTACGATACACCTAGGGATACAATGGCCAAGAATCTGATGTTCCAGAGCTTATGGTCAACATCAACATGGAAGGCTCCAGGGATCATTCCCAACACTTCCAACTTATCTTTTGATTTGTTTCAGAGCTTCACACTCAACACAATTATAAATACTTATGTGCTCTAGAGCTTCTCGCTAAAAACAACATTAATTACTCATGTGCTCCAGAGCTTTTCACTCAACGCAACATTAATTACTCATGTGCTCCAGAGCTCCTCGCTCAACACAAAAAATATCATGAATCATGTGCTTCAGGGTCCATGCCCAACACAAACAAGCATGTATATATCATTACCAATTGGATTACGCTTAATATATAAAACAAATCATCATGTTCATATGTAGTGGGGTATACGACCCAATATATCAAAATAAAACATCAACATAACATCGTAATCAATAGGCTCATGCCTATAAGTGTTAGGTCTGAAATTCGAGATATTACAAAAAGTATGAAAAAAACTTTAATAGATTAAAATAATTACTAACTACTACACCCATACTAAAGATAGCATATCCAAACAAGGATTTTTTTGTATGAACGGATGCATGCATTGAAGACTTTGGTTGAGCACTAAAACAAGAAGGTCACATATTCGCTTATGAATCAAGTAAGTTAAAAACACACGAAAAGAATTATGCAACTTATGACTTAGAGCTGGCTTCCATAATCCATGCTCTAAAAATGTTGCACCATCATCTGAAGGGTAAAAGACTATTTCTAATGTGTGATAACATAAGTTTGAAATATTTGTTTGATCAACAAAATTTGAATGATAGGCAAGCTAGATAGTTAGCTTTCCTTGGCGAATATGATTTTGAAATAAAACAAATCAAAGGGAATAAAAATAAAGTGGTTGATGTCTTAAGAAGAAATGCAATACCAAGTTTCATAGTTTCAATTAGAATTTATAAAACAGAATTAGATAATAAATTTGAAGAAGGAATAAAACTTGACATAGAATACCAAAATCTAAGGGAAAAAGTAACTCATAATGAATATGAAAATGTAAAATCATATTACAATTTGAATGAAAAATAATTAATGTTGTACAAAAACAGACTTATGTGCCTAACATACCAGAAAATAAAGTGTTGATTTTAAATGAAGTACACAAAAGTCCTTATTTCAGACATCTAGGGTATCAAAAGATGATAACAATGTCAAGGAAAGAGTATTTCTGGCCTAATACGAAGAATGAAGATGCTAAATATATAGCTCAGTGTATAGAATGTCAGAAAGTTAAATCTGAGCATCAACACTTAACAAGTCTTTTACAACCATTACCAATTCCAAATTGGAAATGGGAAGTAATTTGTCTTGATTTTATAACTAGTTTGCCTAAAAATAAAAAATAAAATGTTTCAATAATGGTAGTTGTCGACAAACTAAGCAAGGAATAACACTTTATACCTATTAAAACAACTCAGAAAGCTTCTAACATTGCTGACATCTTTATGAAAGAAATATTTCAGTTGCATGGAATTTTGAAGGTAATAATTTCATACAGAGATCGTAAGTTTACTGGTAATTTTTGGAAATATTTGTTTAAAGGACTAGATACTAAATTGAATTTCAGTATTGCTTATCATCCACAAATGTATGCATAAACAAAAAGAGTCAATAAAGTACTAGAAGGCATGTTGCGAATGTATGTTAGAGACTATCCCAATAAATGGGAAGATTATTTTCACTTAGTTGAATTTGCATATAATAATCATTATCAAACTTGAGATAAACTTAGTCCTTTTGAAATATTATATGTAGGAAATGTAATACTCACATTACATGGAGTAATCTAGTTGACAGGTTGATGTTAGGACCTGACTTGTTAAAAGAACTAGAACTAACAGTGAAATAGGTACAAAGCAATTTGAAAAATGCTCAGGATAGACAAAAGAGTCATGCAGACCTTAAAAGAATTCCAAGTAGGTGAGCATGTATTTGCTAAGGTAAAAACCATAAATATCTGCTTTAAGTTGGGCATTTGTGCTAAATTAGCACCTAGGTATTGTGGACTATTCGAAATATTAGCAATACTAGGGCCAGTGGTAGATCGGTTAGCTTTGACACCGAATCTTAGAATACATAATGTCTTTAATATTTCCTTATTGAAAAATTAATTGCATGATAATACTCATGTGATCGAATGGAATATTATTAAGGTGGAATTGGACTGTATTCTCGACAAGAGGGAAATTTTTCTTTGGAATCGCACGATTGGAAAGGTAAAGGTGCAAGTGAAACACCTCAATCCAGATGAAGAAACTTGGGAATTGGAGTGTCATATGTGGCAGTCATATCTAGCTCTATTTCAGGAAGACTCAAAACAAACTTAAGGAACATCAAGAATGGTGTTGATCTTAAGGGGTGGTATTTGTAACCCACCTAGAACTGAAAAATAAATATTTTTATTTATTTGAGAAAAAAATTATGTTAAAATTATTGTAAAGTTTTTACGACCAAGTTGGTCAAGGATGACTATAATTAAATATTTATTTATTTTAATAATTAAATAGAAGAGACACCTATCCAAAGGAGACTTTTGAATGAGTGTTCAGTGACCAACTAGGAGGAATGAGCAGTTGTAGAAGGCTGGTTGACAAGTGGCAACACTAGCATTTCACTTTCTAGCTGTTATAGGAAGAAAAATTCTTAAAATTCTGGTCATGTTCCCTGAGAGGGGCAACTGAGCATGTGGCTCATTTATTTCCAAAACCGACCCAAAGACCTAGGAAATCTTATAAATACCATGAAATTGAGCAGGAGGATCACTAAATTCTATTTTTGAAGTGAATGAACCTTGTAACTGCTGCAAAACTAAAAAGATAGGAACACAAGGAATTTGATGAGGAGATAGATATAGTGGAATTGTTGAGTTAATTCTTCTACTGAGTACTAAGTTGCAACAAGTTATGTGTGTTCTATTATCCAGTGATATTCATCCTGGTGGTTCAGTGAATAGACTCGGGGGTGCTAAGCAAGTAACCTTGGCTACTTCAAGAGACGGCTCGATGGAACAGTATCCCCCCTTCTACATATTATACAGGTTCTAATTGTTTATTTTCTATCTATGAATTAATTCTATTTTTGTCATTTGTTTCGTAAAAGTATGTTTAGTATCTGGCGAAGTTTAGTAGTAACTATCTGTAATATATTTTATCTGCGAAAGAAAATCTATAGATTCTTTTCCTTCATATTATAATTAGTTATCTGATGTTTATTACTTTCATTATTTCATATAAATCATTACAGTCATGATTAGGATAATTATAGAGGTACAAGCAAATATTTTCTGTTTTTGCATCAAATACTAGATACATTACATTTAATCTAATTGAGTAGTTTTAATTTTTCAAATTAATTATTTATATTATATACAATCACTTTTATCCTTGGTTTCCCATTTTCTCCTTAAGCAAGATTAAGATATAGATGTTCCATTAGAAAAGCAAACTCTGTACAAAAGTTAAATTAGGGTTTAGAAATCAAATCAAGATCTTTACAAAATCGATATAAGTGACTTTACATACATTTTAGAATTCCATATTAACATACTATATTACCATACAGGTTATAAATAAAAAAAAGTTTACACATAATAATTATACTAATAAAACTATTCTTACAAAACTGTAAGTTAAAGGGTTAAATCAAGTAAAGTTTTTCAAACTAGAATCCCTTTGTTGGGGCGCATACTCCATATTGGGTAACTCCGCGGTTAGTTAGGAAATTTATAAGCGGAGCTATGGGTCAAAATAGTCTTAGGGGTGTCAGGGTAAGTCAAAACCCTCCCTTTTTTGTAATAAACCCATGGTTTAAATTCAGGGTTTAGGGTCTGTGGGTGCCCATGGTTTAAGACCAGGGTTTTGTAAAACTGTGCAGTATAAATAAGCACTTATGTAAAATGGATAGGTTAGGCTTTTTGATGTAAGGAAAGATAAGGCAAGTAAGATTGGTTTTGTAAGGAAATGACAAGTCCCAGCTGTGTGCGCGGATGACCTCTGCAGCTGTGTGCGCAGAGGGTTTTTGTAAGGAAGAAAGAAAGATCTGCAGCTGTGTGCGCAGAAGCCTGCTGCTGTGTGCGCGGCTGTTAAGGGCTGAAGGAATCTGCAGCTGAGTGCGCAGATAAACTGTGGTTTTTGAGGAAAGAGGAATAAAATGCAGTTTGTGGACGTAGCCCCTACACTGGGGGTGAACCACGTTATATGTGGTGTTGTGGTTTCGTTGTGTTGTTTCTGTTTCTGTTATTTTCATGCATTTAACTGAATATATCTGATAATATAAGATCTATGCTAATACTAAGCTTCACTGTGAATTCCCTGTAGTGGGTTATGCAAGTTTGGTTTGTTTATTATGCTCTAAAGTTATATGTGAATGAATGATAAGACAACAGGAAGTTGAATAATAATTGTTTAGAAAGGCTAAGGTACAGTAATCCCCCTCTTTGCATGCAGAAACCTGATTCTGTGGCACCCCATTGCTGTTTCGGGTGAGACTACAACTTGCACGCAGGTTGTTGCCGAAAGGGCCAACACAGTGGGTCTTTTGTTGGTGCGACGTATAAAGTGTTAACCCGGGTCTGCCCAAGTGCCAACAAATTGGTTCCATTGCCGGTTGAACTCAGTACCTGCTCACGAGGGGTTTACCTTGTACCACAAGGGCTATGTTCTGGAGGCCCTCAGTGCAGGACATCAGTGATTGGTTCGTTGAGACCTGTTTACAATTCGCGCAGCAAGAAAATACGAACCCGTGTCGAAGCGCAAGTGACTTTTTACAACGGTATGTTTTTTGTGATACTTATGAAATTTTCTTTGGTCGTTTCCATATAGAGTTGCACCAGTGGTTGTCTAGGTTAACAGAAAGAAGGACAAACTTTCAAACTCAACGAGTTCCTGCGTGGACCCCCGCAAGGGTCAACCTGGTGAAAAACGTGAATAACGAAGTATCTCGCGTTGTCGACTTCTGGACGACGCGAACGTTGGAGACCTTTGTGACAGAGTTTGCCATTGATACAAGCACTTCTTTCAGTGAAGCTGAACGACAGTTCTTTAAAGGGACCCGTGGTAAGTTTTTAAACTCCTTAAGCTTAAAGATTAAAATACTATTGGTTGAAAAGGGCATCTTATTATTTGAGTCAGACTGCTAGTACTAACATATGTTTGCAAGAGAAAATACCTTCGACGCACAAACGGGGTTGCCCCAAAGTGAGCAACGGTACAAACGAACTTTTGAATCCTACTCTTCCGGACAGACCACCGTACTTCCCCCGGACAGCCCTTCACAATCCGACCCTGAAGGAAACCCTCCTGTTACACCCCAGCGTCGATTTGTTAACCCTAAAGTTCGGCCGCAGTGTGTCCGACAACCAAGTCCAAGAATACCGGCCAGAGGTCAACCTAACCCTCCCATGTCCACACCCTGCCCTCCTCCTCAACCTCCCAAACCCAACATGGCCCACCTAGCTGACGATATTAAGCTGCCCATTTTCAAAGGAACGGGATCAGAAGACCCAGAACAGTTCTGGTTTTTGTGTAAGGCCGTCTGGAACGCGAAAAGCATTACCAACCTGGATATGAGAACTGCGCAGCTTATTACTTCTTTTCGCGACCGGGATCTGACTTGGTTTATGAAATTTTCTAGCAACAAGAACCCCAGTCTGGATGAAATCAAAGCCGCCCTCATTAAGGAATTTAAGAAACCGAAATCAGAATCCCAGAGCATCACCAAACTCAAAGAGATTCAACAACGGCACGGAGAATCCGTGTGGGACTTCGACCAGAGATTCAAAGTCTTATTAGACCAAGTAAGCTTTACTATTAGTCCTGCGCAGCACAAGGAATGGTTTATTGCTGTGTTACTGCCGCATATCAGAACGCCGCTCATGCAACAGAAGGTTGCTGACCAGCAAGAGGCTCTGGAAATCACCATGAAGCTAGAAACCGCTGCCGTCGGAGACAATTCTGGTCTGGCTCAAATTCAAGCACAATTGGCAGCAATGGCCCTGGAACTTCGTGATATGAAGAAAGCTAAAACCAGTCGAGAGGATGTCTGGTGTACGCAATGTCGCTCCAAGGGTCACGATAGGGACCAGTGCCCCATGGTCAGAACTTATCTTACCGCGGGCGCGCCCACCCAAGTCAATGCCGGTGTGATTTATTGTGAGATTTGCCGCACCCCTGGCCAACATCGCCCTAAGCACTGCCCTCTTCTCCAGAGATATGTCCCAGTTCCCAAAAACCCCTACTGCCAGTTTTGTAAGTCTGTTGGCCATAACGAAGAAGAATGTCGCAGCTATGACCTTATGCGAGAGCGCACCTCTGATGCTTACCGAGTCCACAATGAAAACCAAAACAATGATGGTTATGGATACCGAGGTGGAAACCCCGGCAGAGGTACTTTTGGTGGTCGCAGTCGTGGTGGAATGAACGGTAGAGGTAGAGGCTAGGTTGTGTGTTACAATTGTAACCAAGCTGGTCATTTGGCCCGCGACTGTCGAAACCCTACTACGACATGTCGGTATTGCCGCGCAGTAGATCACGTCATTGAACAATGTCCTCAGCTCCTTGCGAAGATACAGGAAAATAGCCGAAGCCCTACCTCAAGTATTCAGTTGATTTCCGTGGAACAAAGACCTGCCCCAGCCCTCAATGTGGTCACCCGGAGTGGAGCTACGACACATATTCAAAACTCGCCAAGACAACCTACCACAATGAGCCCACAACAGGTCTGCCATAAAGGCCCTGCCCTTGGCCCGACGAAGGATACCACACCAGTACCGGAGGTCCGGTGCGCTAATGTTGATGACGCCGTAGACATACCTGCGCGGCAACACCAGCAGGCGTCGCAGCTACAGGGGGCCTCGACGGATAAAGTAAGTACACTATATTCTTTCTTGCAGAGCTGTATGAAACTCTTGCACAATCAGAACGCTCTAAACGAGCTGCAAAAAGTTCTTGCTGTCACAGACCATCAGAGATGAATTGATCAGGAGAAAACTGTTAGTCGTGTCCGATGAATGGGAAGGGAGATGAGGTTGAATGTTCAGATAGGAAAATATGATATGACTGACGTCATCCTAGATCTGGGATCAGACGTCAATGTCCTCCCTAAGCAGACGTGGGGACAAATGGGAACGCCTTCCCTGGTTTGGTCACCTATACAGCTGCGACTAGCTAACCAGCAAAGGATTGTACCGCTAGGAAGACTTCTTAATGTCCCAATCGACATTGATGGGGTCAGTACTCTGGCATATTTTGAAGTTATTGAGATTATTGATGACAGCAACCCTTATCCAGCCCTGCTGGGAATTGAGTGGGCCATGGACAATGCTGCAGTCATCAACCTTAAAAGGCGGCAGATGACCTTCGAAGGAAATGGTCTGCGCGTTATTATACCCCTCGATCCATCCCAAGGAGAGAGATATACAGAACCACTCAGAGATGAAGGGGAGCAGGATACTTTAGACCATATCTATAACATCACAGCCACAGATGCAGATTATGTCGAACCTAATACTGATGGTGTAATGGATTGGCAATGTGATAGCTCCTGCATGTCTGATTCAGATGATGGTCTGGAGAATTGGCAGCAACGACTGTACGAGCTACATCGCCATAGGTGCGAACAGATCACTCAGTCTCTTCGATGCCTCAGAGCACAGCCTCGAGAACTGCCTGCCCACGTCGGGATGACAGACCTTGGACACGCTCTTATGCGGATGCCAGACCAAGTACCTCAATCTCAGAACATCCAGCATCTGGAAATAACACTAGGCGCTACCACAGCATGGGGGGCTGCCTCTACGAAAGTTCAGCTCCGATGGAGAACCTACCAGAAGGTCGCGCGCACCACATCTATAAGACAAACTCAAGATGTGCGCCGTAAGTTTCAGCGGCAGAGCCAAGACGCCCACACCTCAAATTTAATAATCCTATCAGGTTGGGTCGCAGCGCACTACTGGGCCGCAGTTTCTTATCTCCCCGAGGCTGCGATCATACTTCTGCCACAGACTGAAAATGTTTCGGCGCCCAAAATTCGACCGTTGGGAGGTACCCAGTTTGGCGGCGGCGGGATTTTAAGTGCTTTAAATGACTGTACTAAGACCAGTACCGACAATTACGTCCCGCAAGGACAAGATTTTCATCTGATTTGGTGCCTTCAATGCACTGTCCTCCATGATTTGATTGCTGGTGTGTATAAGAAGATCCCTAAGATCGGAAAAATCACATTCTGTATTCCCTTAAGCTTTGTGAGTGAACCCATGGCCACTAACCGTGAGATTGATGACTTGGTCCGAGAATTTGAGCAAGAGGGTCTGATCACCTGCTCTACTTGGCTGCCTGCCACAGCTCACTGTGAAGCCACTCCTCCAGCACCACCACGGCCGATGCAAACACGGTCTGCCAGGAAAAAATCTCGAGCTGAAATCCGCACCAAACGCAACCAAGACCGACCCCAGCAAACAGGGCAAACATCAACAGGCCATCCCATGGAGCCCTCTGGTTCCGCCCAGGCCCCGACCAGAGGAAGGGAGAATATTCCGCCACCACGACCACCATACTTACCACCTATTCACCCAGGAACCACGCTACCTCGGCGGACAAAGCAATTTACATTAGCCACACCCTCATTACCAGCAGGAGTGCAGCTGATTGGCAGTATGACAGGGAAGATTGATCGGCTTAACTACAGCGATCATGACACCACTGACTATGGCAAGTTCCCACAGTTTGACCCAGCCGAATACTTGCACCGCGTCAGGTACCCCGACCATGAGGTCACCCTACTAGAAGTGCAAACATGGGCTGCGGGTTTGGACAAAGCTGGCCTACTCAACCTATTCAACATTCCCCATTTTGGACGCGGTATACATGTGACTGTAGTGGCCAAGCAGTTACTAGCCTTGGTGCATGACGGCTATCTATGGATAGGGGACCAACAAGTGCCTATCGACGCCGCCCTTATCCATAGGATCACAGGATTACCTATGGCAGGACCAGATCCGGGAACCGAGTTTCCGTCCAAACATGAAGACACAAAGCACGCGCAAACCATGAAGGAGCGGTTTGGCCTGACAAAAGGGAAACGGGGGTATCATACTTCCGCGATTCGGGAGCAGCCCATTCGGTTTGCAGCTGAACTCTTAGCCTGCAAACTTATACGGAAATGCAGGCCAACTGAAGTTCCTGCCCCGGTCATCAGGATTGCTATGAACTGCGCCGAGGGGTATACTTATAATTGGGCTAGCTATCTTGCGAAGGAGTTTTTGGAGGATGTTCGCGATGCGCAAGAAAAAGGTAGACCTTTTCATTATTCATGGCTTATAATCCTTATTGCATTAGTTGGCTGGAAAGAACTCAACAGATGACGAACACTGTGTTCGTATTCTATGCTATGAGCCTCCACTATGAGATAGTGCAAACACCTCGCCTTACCAACGAGGTGTTCTCTCAGTACGAATGGGTCGCGCACTTTAGCACCGACATGCATCATGTTTTCATTCAAGCTCGTGCAGATCCTCAACGGCAATGTTTCAAATTACCATATGTAGTCACCGAACTAGATATCCAGCGGATCGTTCAGCAATGGCCGGCTGAATGGCTGAAAGATCTAGGAAAAAAACCTTCTATTCCGGTTCCTCCAGCTATTAATATTGGCGTAGGTACTAGTCAAGCGCAGCAGCAAAGGCTGTTGGAAGATAGCGAAGATCCAAGTGATTCCCAGATAAATGATAATGACCAGGGTGGTGATAGTGAAAAAGATGAGCAGGATGAACAGGATGAGGATTCGGTTAAGACCATAACAGATACTACCCCACCAACGAAGCGCAAGTCACCAGAAGTAGCCGAGGTAACCAAGCCGCAGCCTCGCAAAAAGGTAAAGGCATAAAAGGATAAATATATCGAGGAGGAAGCCTCTGTCACGATGAGTACACTGGAGCATGCTCTTGAACAATCTACGTTGGCGCTCACTAAAAAATGGTCTGAATTCGCGGAGCTACATCTAGCCAGCCTCGCAGGTCTCACAACCAGGGTATCAGAGTTAAAGGAGCTAATCGCAAACCCAGCACCCAGTACTGCAGCAAGCAGCACTATGGCAGCCCCGCAGCAGGACAGTAGGAAATGGCCACTTAGGGATCCCCAGGGACAGGTTTCAAGTACAACTCGAATGCAGCCTGATATTGATTCTCGACCCCCGACAAATATAACCGCAGAGCTTGATTATACAAAGATACCTACGACAGAGTTGCACCTCCGACAGCTCGCGATTACAAAAGAGATCCATACCCAAGCTCAAGTGTCACAAATCCAACTGGAAGAATCCATCAAGCAAAACAAAGCTTCCGCCGCACGCCTACAAGATATCGAGCAAAAGAAGAAAGAGGCCGAGCAGACAACAACCACACTACTACAAGCCTTGGATGAGGCATGTCGGAGTCTATCTGACTCCGACATACAGGAAACAGAGGAACCCAAGCAGAAGATTGCTAAGATGAAAGACTATGCCCAGCAGTCCCACAGTGAATTGGAACGGATGAAGATAGAATATCAGCAACAGATTGCCGAACTTCAACTACGCATTCCCCCTGAGACTCCTCCAGAGGTCCGACAACAACGCCAGCAGGATATCAAGGCTTCAACAACAAAAATATCAGACAATATGGCTAGTGTCGCACAACTAATGGAAGACAGCATAGAAGCCTGGGAAAATCTGCAGGATCCTCCAGATGTAGGGAAGATTCAGGAAACCATCAAGTTGCGCCAGGATGAGCTCGATGCAGTCCGAATAGAGATCAAGACGCTGCCACCTATGCAGAAGATGGCTAAAGTAAAACGCAGCAAGGAACTTCAACAGGAAATCGAGTCATGCAGGACGAAGGTGACAATGCTAGAAAGTGCACTACAGCCCCTGGTTGATGAAGCCTTAGAGCTGACCAATGCTGCGGAAAGCCAGCTCAAAATTTTGAAGGCATATGACAATTTTGCGCAGGAAAAGGCTGATACAGATTCTTCTTCAGTATTACAGGAGATGGTGTAAAAGGAGCAAGCCACTAATGAGATACTGCATAATCTCACCAGTCGGTTCCAGACCCTCGCACAGAAGATTCGCCCGCCAGAGAAAGATGCAGAGTGTCCCGGGACGGGCCACTAGTGAGTCTTAGGGGCCTGTTGGGGCGCATACTCCATATTGGGTAACTCCGCGGTTAGTTAGGAAATTTGTAAGCTGAGCTATGGGTCAAAATAGTCTTAGGGGTGTCAGGGTAAGTCAAAACCCTCCCTTTTTTGTAATAAACCCATGGTTTAAATTCAGGGTTTAGGGTCTGTGGGTGCCCATGGTTTAAGACCAGGGTTTTGTAAAACTGCGCAGTATAAATAAGCGCTTATGTAAAATGGATAGGTTAGGATTTTTGATGTAAGGAAAGATAAGGCAAGTAAGATTGGTTTTGGAAGGAAAGGACAAGTCCCAGCTGTGTGCGCGGACGACCTCTGCAGCTGTGTGCGCAGAAGCCTGCTGCTGTGTGCGCGGCTGTTAAGGGCTGAAGGAATCTGCAGCTGAGTGCGCAGATAAACTGTGGTTTTTGAGGAAAGAGGAATAAAACGCAGTTTGTGGACATAGCCCCTACACTGGGGGTGAACCACGTTATATGTGGTTTTGTGGTTTCGTTGTGTTGTTTCTGTTTCTGTTATTTTCATGCATTTAACTGAATATATCTGATAATATAAGATCTCTGCTAATACTAAGCTTCGCTGTGAATTCCCTGTAGTGGGTTATGCAAGTTTGGTTTGTTTATTATGCTCTGAATTTATATGTGAATGAATGATAAGACAACAGGAAGTTGAATAATAATTGTTTAGAAAGGCTAAGGTACAGTAATCCCCCTCTTTGCATGCAGAAACCTGATTCTGCGGCACCCCATTGCTGTTTCGGGTGAGACTACAACCTGCGCGCAGGTTGTTTCCGAAAGGGCCAACATAGTGGGTCTTTTGTTCGTGCGACGTATAAAGTGTTAACCCGGGTCTGCCCAAGTGCCAACACCCTTCGATAACCAAAAGTGGAATTTTGATAAGATAGGTGTTAGATAATATATGTAAGCTCTAACATCGAAACCCTAACAAAATTTTACTTTGAACAAAATAAGGTAAATACTGTTTAAACAATAAAATAGGTCATGTGTACAAAACTTGTTAACAACCTTTTAGTCAATAGAAAAAGTCCAAAGCTACATACAAAAAAACAAAGTTTGTATACTTAATCATTCATTTTTTCTTCACATCAATATGGTGAATGTATAAATACAATTAAGCTAACAAACTAGAATCGAAACCCATAAAAACTAAGGTAAATGTTCTAATTCACACAATGGCTTACACTGTTTAAAATTTCAAAGTTTCCAGTGGCCTCACGACCCAAATAATTTCTTTAACAACAGAATAATGGCCTCACGACCTAAATATTATAAAACACATATTTTACAATGCTAAATAGTATCCATGGCCTTATGTCTTGTTAAATAAGTAAAGAGGAACGAAACTGAAAACCAAGACAGTCTTCACGACTGCGTATTTTTATCACCAAAATCCCTCATGGGTTTCTTTCTAAGGAAAGTCAATATTTTACATTTTGGAGTGATAGTCACAGGACTGTTCAAAACACATCACAAAGACATAAACCCTATAACTATCTACACAAAACAAACATTGCAGTCACTTTGACACCATGGTCGAAGTGTTCTCCCTTACATTATCAAATGTAAATGCCTCACGGATATACCAAAGAGGATTACCACTTTCACATTGCAAAAGAAAAATGCAGAGATGGAGTCGCCAACCATTCCATGGAAACACAAGACAAGCCACCATACCACTAGACTCGGAGCCACGAAAAAGGTAGGAAACAGGTCTTACCCAGACTGAAGCTCCTTATCCTCACCTCATCCAACCAAGAAATTTTTACCACATTTCGTTCACGACAGTCTCTTGCACGTAAACAATACAGGGGTCATTATGTTAAACTATAAATTTAACTAACAATAGAAAAAGGGTAATGTAAAACTAGTGAATGGATTTACCTCTTATATTAATAAACGAAGCCAAACTTGACAGCAATAGTCTAGTCACCATTTTTACCACCTTGTATAACCAAAATCACGTAGAAAAATGACAAGTTTGTAGACTATGAGGGAGGGTGTCAAGGGCCGAGCAACTCGGATCCTCCACCTTTGAAATCACATTAGAGCTACATAGCAGTGCATACAGAGAATGGTCGAACCCCACATAGCACAAACCAAAGAAAACAAGCGATACGAAGCTTCAAGGACAAGGTAAACACCTCTCTTGAGGCGCCATAAACACTTAGGTTTTTCAATGTGGTTAATTACTACGAGCTGGTGCATTCAAGGCCTTCACATGGCATGTGTAATGCCACCATGAAACCAAAACCAAAACACATCAAATCAACCTTAAATTATTTTCTAACTTGGCTATCCTTGGTTGCATTATTGTGTTCCTTGCGCTTTTGTATAGACATAGGATAATGTTATTTTTAGATACCCATTTTTAGACCATGGCTTAGGATGAGAGGTATATCCTATCTTAGGATTTTTTTATTTTATTTTTAGCTAGGAGGATTTATGCCTCGTCCTTTTCACCTGCACTAGGAAACATAGGTTTTGTGTTAGTTTTAAACGATAAGTAAGACCTGTGACCCCTTTCCCTAGATGATAGGTAGCATAAATTGATGAAAAGAGCATAAACAACGTCCACAACCCATTCAACCAACAGAAAATCAAAGTAACTTTAACAAAAAATTAAGTAGTCACATTATAACATTACTTGCATTAGAGTATTGTCACAAAAGAAACATCTGATTTAAAACAATACACATATTTTGAAGGTCGTATGGATCCAGTTTTATTATTCACAGGCTTGCAATCAGAAATAAGATATATTTAGTTGGTTATCACAACTGGTAAAGAACATAAATCATAACATCTCATGGATTTATCTTCTTAGGTTTTTGCAGATTGATATATATTAAATAAATAAATAAATTATTTTGTGAATTAGGAGATGTTACATATTTAATTTGAATTTTGAATGAAGCCCATAAAATCAATACAATACACTTATCATGTCCTCCTTAAATCTAGAAAAAGCATAGATGGTAGTCTACACCATATTTTAAGATATAAAAACTTATATTTGTAATTATAGCTTTATAGCTTCCTAAAGGCAAATATATATTGTAATACTTTGATGGTCAAAGAATGCTTGGACCTTTATAATTTACAAAAATTAAGCATTTTTTATTCAAGCGTAGCTTTAGAGTTAAAATTTTATGATTTTAATTTGTAAATAAAATATAAGTATTTGTTTTATTATTAGTCACATGTGTATTATGATTATGAAAACATTAATTTTATGTTATTATTGTCTTATTTTACAAGAACAAATAAAATACCAAAAATATGTTCACATGGTTGTAATCTATCATGTTTTAAGCATGTGAATGGGTTTTTGATATTTTATTTATTTTTATAAAGTGTGACAACAATGAAGTAATTTAAACTCTAGACGAATTGCAGCAAGATCTTGGTAGTTTTTTCGACGAAAATCTAGGGAAATTGTTAAAATCGTAGTTTTGGGTTCTTGGAATTGCATAGTCGAGGTGCCCTTAGGGGTAATCAAGTTCGTTGAATCCATTCCTACTGTTAAAATTGCGATTCCAATGTCAAAATTGCAATTCCAACAGCCAAAATTGCAATTCCGGGTTCATCGTCGGATTCCGGTAAAAACCACCAAAAAAGGTGCAAATCATCTAGAGTTTAACACACTCCGACTACAATAACATAAAATTAATCATTGCATAATCATAACACACATGCGATGAATAATAAATAAAATGATTGTAGTTTATTTACAAATTAAATTTATAAAATTTTAATTGTAAAGTTAAACTTGGATCCCATGCTTGTAATCTGTCACATTTTATGAATTGAGAAAAGTGACATTTTATAATGGTTTTTGGAAAATGAGGGTTATTTTGGCTCACTTGCATAAGGATTCCTTCTGCTTAGGGTTTCTCCCTACGGTCTCTAGTTCATGCAGTAGTGTTTTTTCTTCCTTGTTCTTGTGTTTTTTCCCTTCTAGATTTATTCCCCTTACTGGGTAATGTGTTTTTCATACTCTCTTTATCGAGTAGCGGTTTATAAATTTTTGTGCTTGATTATTGGCGTTAGTAGAAGATGGAATTTGAACTTAGGGATTATTTGGAGGATGAGGAGGCACTAGTGGACAATATATTCTTGTATGATAGCGATATGCACAATCTTTGTCGGTATCAGAATCTAGTGTCTGATTGATAGTCATTTTTTCACCCCCTCTTGGTGAATGACATAAGGGTTTCCTTTAAGTTCCCCATGGTCGACAGTATCTTCTCTCTGTTCTAAGACTAGTCTAATTGGGCATGCAAAAGGGGTGGTAGATAGAGTCATACATGGTCCTATATTTCATCCTATCAAGGTAGTGGATTCCCATCCAGGGAATGGACCTTTGTGGCATTAGGCATCAAGGGAGAGGGATAGGAGGCACAAGTACTGCAAGGTAATTTGTAATCTGGGTGAACCTATCTCGATGGTTGTTTGTAGCGATACAAACCTTGAGAAGGTGTCAAGTATGGAAAATTTAGTCGACTTGAAAATATCTTGATGAGCAAGGTGGATCTCGTGCAATGGATGAAGGAACATTGGAAGTCAATATGTGGCTACATAGCCAAGCTTCATATGATGGTTAATCGCTTGATAGTGTTCCATTTTCTCACCGATGAGGTTATCAATATCATTATAGGGAAGAATTGGGTTTTCAGATTGTGTGGCTATTTGGTTCTTCACATATGGTATGTGATTGTTATACACCAAACAATTGTTAATTATTTATTATTTGGAATATTTTTTTTTTCTAAATATTTTGGCAATGAAGTTAAAATAAATGTAATGGATTACTATTATTGCATAATTCAAATACGAAGGAATATAAACTGAAGTAATTGTTAAAAGAGTGATTTATAACCCATAAGGGAAATGACGAAATATGCTAAGTGAGAACTCAAGTGATGTAGGAGGAAGCTTCCCCAAAATCCAGTCAAGACTCCTTGTGGAGTGCTAAGGAGCAGGAGGGTCATAAATGACCAAGCCCTGGGAAAAATACTCTAAAATACTATGTCCATCGAATAAGTAGGACGCTGGCGATGGATGGGGAAATAATCTATTGATTCAAAGAGATAGCACATTAACTGGGATTTTCCCTTGTGGTTCAACAAACATGCTCAAGTCATCTGGAGCATGTAAGATTTGGCTTCTATAGGAGTTGGTTGGGAGGAACGAAAGCTGTATTTTTGTTTTCTCGACAGTGGTGACAGGTTCTTTACTGAATTTATTGATTTTTTAGTTTTCATATTTATAGGGAATTTTTACCATGTATCATGTATTGTCATTTACTTTGTTTAATGATACTTTCTTAGTTTTAAACTATTATTAGTAAAATCATTTATGTATAGAATGTAGAAATGCATATCTCTTTTACATGTAGAAATCACAATGGTGAATTAATAGTTTGTATATTTTTTTCCTATATTAAGCTATTCCAACTATAATCAAATTCACGCTATATTGTTTTCCTATATTAAGCTATAGAAATCAGAAATCGTGTGCCATAAAATAAACGATCCAACATAATATTACTTACATAAACCATTTAACAATAATCAAAATATCATTACATTATTAATTTACAAATTACATAATTATACAAGAGATCCCAAGATCGAATCCTGTGGGAACTTAAGCCCCAAATTGCAACCCATGTAAATATAATCATCATCACAATAATTGACCCAAGATCAAATCCTATAGAGTCCTTGAATTTTTTACAAAGCCACGCTATACACAGTTATACACAAACTATAAATAAATTAACTGATTCTCTGCACAGAGGTCGTAAGACCCTTATAATTCATATACGTTGTGATCCAAGTCCTCGGCCCCATACATAACCCAAACATCTAATAAAATAACTATTCAAAGCTTAAAAACTTGTCAACAAATTAACCTACAGTTACCATTGCCAACATAGGCTTTACACCACAGGTGCTATTACATTTTATTTGCACATTATAAAAACAAACTGTAAAGTCTAAATCTATTTCGCTATTGCAGCTATAATGGTGAGTGCCAACGCCATTCACGATGTGTCCCCGAGCCATCAACACTGATTGCTAGTCATTCTTTTAACCAATAAAGCCAATGAAGGTAAATTCCACATAAACCACAAGCATAATAATCGTGGAAATAAAAACAGTAATTGTATAATGTAATCAACGTAGCATAAAATTATAAACACAGTCTCTATAAAATCAATGCTTACAACGAATGCAAAATACACACCATCCAGGAATAATAACTATTAAAATCAAATGCAAATTATATTCCTAAACTCATTCTTTATAATCCATTAATATTTTACACAGTAGGTTGCTTACGGTCTTGCACCATTCCAAGCAATGGTGCTTCCCATCGCTAGTTTAAATAACCAAAACATTAAATACAAAAATGCACAGAGCCTATCAAGGTATTTACCTAGGCCTCTTTCATTTACACCAAGTTACATCAAGAAACCCCTGTACATATAAATGATTCAGGCTTGAAGGTAAACTAAAACTCCAACATTTTAAAACCCCAATTCCTATAGCATTCCAAATGCAGAGTTCCTCTAATTTACAGTCAAACCCCCAAAACCCAAACGCATCAATAGAAAAATGAGAATCAAGCAATCCAACCCATGATGAATGGAAACTTAGATGCAGCCATGATGCCATAAGATGAAACAAGTAAAAAATACCATAGTAGTCTTACCAAAGGAGTATGGCATTGCCATGGCTCTTTCCATGAGCTACGACCCAACCCTTTACTAGTCCCTTTGTAAACCCGCAACATAACAAAACAACAATGAGAACTATGATATGTAAATGAGTTAATAAGTAACTAATGCTATGAAACCAATCCACGATTCCTACCTATATTCTAAAACATCAAAACCATTTCCTTCATACTAAACTAAAGTAGAGAGAAAGAACCAAATGCTGCGCAATGACCAGACTAACGCTTGGGACAAGACCTAAGCGTGGTTTCCTCTCTTCCCAAAGAAACATTGAAAGCGCTATGCTGGCCACATTTAATGAACACCACTCCCTTAATTCATAAAGTCTATGGACTATAGTGTAAACTTTCCACCCCAACCTTTAATACAAGGATTAATTTATCACATGCATCACATACCTTAGGCTATAAGCCTTAGAACCATGTGCATCGAAGACTTTAGGATTTAAGCCCTAAGACCATGGCATATAACATATGCCATGGTATAATTTTATCTACAAGATAAGGTTTCTACCAAAGTATTTCAAACTTTAAATTAAACATATAATGAAATATGTTAGGACAGAAATAGTTCATAATATTTACACCATGAATAATAAGTGCCATGAAATAACAAAGTTGTTTCATACAAATAATAGGCCTGGTAGTGACCCCGTCACTAGCATAAAGTCTGTAAAGAACGGTAATAATAACCAGTGAATGTCACTAGGATAGAGCTGCAAATGTGACCACTAGTGATCAAACGTTCAACACTCTTTGACAAGATTTTCATCGCTAGGTATACCTGCACGTAATGGAACAAGAATGAATTAGTTCAACATAATTAAGTAAGTCAGTTGTGTCAAGTAGAAACTGTTACCTCTTAGGTAGTTAGATGGGAGAACTAGTCTGCCACTCAACCCACTTTGGTTCCAAGAACAAAGTTAAGTTAGAACCATGTATAGAATAGTAAGCACATGATATAATGAATGAAGTACATACTCAAGTATTTAGCATACACAGTAATATGTAACCATCATAATAAGCATAGTAAACAACATTACGGCATCATAAGTAAATACCGTAATAATAATCACTAAAAGTAAGGAAGTAGGATGTAAGAACTGCTTACGAAAAAAACAGTAAAAATAGAATACAACACATTCCTCAAGTCCAATAATGTCCAGCATAGGTAGTTTTGACTAGCCTAATAAAAAAATTATTTTCAATTTTTGAGGGACATTACAAGTGGTATCAAATCCCAGTTTCAACACTAAGAGACAAATGGGGGTACCAAACATTTGTTGCAAAGAAAATAAAGTATGCTTTAAATTTTGTTAACTAACATAAATTTTCCTCTTATTAAATTTTGCAATTTACATGAATTTTTATAGAAACACTTCAGATTATGAATACTGAAGAGGAAAACAGTTGGCAAGGGAAGATGAACACCCCCACTCAGGAAGCAAAACTGGTGGTGGAGATGAATTCTGATATTATGAAGACCATACACAGTCTTGAAGCGTAATTACAATTTTTTAGAGATGATAGTATGAATGAAAGAAAGGAACGACAAGCTATTAATGAAGCATTGCTGCAAAATATGATGGGAGGAAGCCCGTAGGGAAAACCCATTCATTCTACAAATAGTTTCAAGGAGTAACCTTATCATAAATGGGCCAAAATCCCAAGGAAACAAGGGAAAGAAGCACATACACCTAAACCCCAGAAGAAAGTTTTCACGGTCCTTCCAATGATAACTCTCTTTTTCCATGCAGAAAGAAACAAATAAGTGATGACAATCTTCAGGGAGTGTTCGGGAAAAAGAAGAGCCCCGACCTATGAAGGTGAAGTAAACATGGGGGAGAAAGCTGAAGAACGGTTATTGGGTATGAGAAAATATTTCCAAGTTCATAACTACTCAAGCGAGATGAAGGCACGGCTTTCCATATATAATTTAAATGGCAAAGCAGCGAGATGGTGGAGAGATTTGAAACATACCAAGAAATATGAGTTAAGGGAAATACTTTGGAGTAACTTCCACAAAACATTTCAGGAAAAATATATGTTGGAAAGGTTCTTCAAGATAAAAGTGAAAGAGTTTCATGACCTATGTATGGGATCCATGACTATGGATGCTTTTATTAACATATTTCTAGATCTATTACATTATGTGCCCTACATTAAGGATGAAAAGGTAAATATCTAGCAGTTTTTCAGATGTCTTCCTCCCAAATTTTTGGAAAGGATTGAATTTGACATGCCAAAAAATTTGGACACAACACTGCACAAGTCCAGGCTCTGCTATGAGCATGGGAAGCTATGACAAGAGAAATTAAACCGAAATAGATATAGGACTAAGAATTTTTTTGACAACCACAAACCTAGGCTTAATTCACAACCATACTGAAAAAAAATAAAAAATTCCAGTGAACAAGAGAAACAAATCGGGTACAAAGCCATATGTACTAGCTCTAAATGTTAACAAGCCAGTATAAACTAGGGGATCCAATGCTATCCCGCTACAGATCAAGTGCTAGAAATGTAACGGGCCTCATTATTCCCAAGATTGTAAAAAAAATACCAATGGGGTCTTGCACAACTTACAAGAAGAACCAACAATAGAATAAATAGCTGGAACACCCATGGATGGTTGACAGGCATACCATCAGGCTACCATGGTTGAGATAGAAGGTAAGATCTTGAACACTTCTATTTCAATACTTATTGACCCCAGTGCTTGTCGGAGCTATGTATTGCCTAAAATTGTTGATGTGTGCAAAGTAGACAAAATAAAATATGAAAAACCTTGGCTGTTTTAGTTAGCCATAGGTACAAAACTAAAGGTTTCAGAAATAGTTAAATATTGCGAGGTAAACCTGAATGGTTTTCCAATGAAATTAAACATGAACATTCCACCCTTAGAATCGTGTCATATACTTATTGACATGGACTGGTTGGAACAACACCATGTCATTCTCGATTTCTACACAAGTCAATCTTGTGTATAGATAGCGAAGGGAATCAAGTAAAGATTCAAGGAATTCCAAAGAAAGTTTCTGTAAGGAAAATATATGCCTTACAAGAAAATAAATGTGTTAGGAAAGGTTGCAAGATGTTTGCAGTAAACATCTGAGACATAGAGTTTGAGAGAGAACATTGCATAGAGGACTTTTTTGTTCTTATATAATTCAAGGACATGTTTCCTGAGGAAATCCCAGGATTACCTTCGAAATGAAACTTAGAATTTTCAATAGAACTGACACCAGGATCAGTTTCGGCTTCCAAATCCCCTTATCGTATGAGTGCACTAGAATTGGTGGAACTCAAACTACAATTGTAGGATTTGATTGAAAAAGAGTATATCCAACCAAGTTTGTCCCCTTGCAGAGCACCCATACTATTCATAAGTATCTAGATTAAAAAAAATTGGTCTTTATAGACGAAAACCTAGTTTATTCTAAGAATAAAGAGGAACATGAAGAACACCTTCGCATAGTACTACGAGTGTTACGAGAACACCAGCTTTATGCTAAGTTTAGTCACTGTTATTTTTACAAACAACATATAAAGTACTTTGGTCACATTATCTCTGAGACAGGAATAGTTGTGGACCCATAAATGATTAGAGCCATAGAATATTGGCCTACCGCTACTATTTTCACTGACATTAGGTCATTTTTTGGAGTTAGCTAGATATTTTTGAAAGTTCATTGAGAAATTCTTGAGAAAAGCTTGTCCCATGACTGCTTTGCAAAAGAGAGAAAATAATTTCTTATGGACTACCATTTTCGAGGAAAAATTTCAAAAATTAAGCATCTTTTGATTATCCCACCGATACTATGAATTGCGGACCCCAATGGGGATTTTGTTGTTTGCGTGGATGCCAACAAGGAAGGACTTGGAGGAGTCCTTTTGTAGAACTATCATAAGATCTATTATGAATCGTGAAAGTTAAAAGAGCATGAGAAAAACTACCCTGCACATGATCTTGAGTTAGAAAACATCATCCATTCCTTGAATATGTGGCGGCACTACCTCATGGGAAGGAAATTCCTTCTGAAAAAAAACAATATGAGTCTAAAGTATTTATTTAATCATTTGGATCTGAATGCGAGGAACTCCATATGGTTGGCTTTCCTTAGCGAGTACCATTTCGAGCTAAATCATATCAAGCTAAAAGGGAACAAGGTTGTTGATGCTTTTAGTCGACAAACTCATATGATATATGAGGTGAATTTAAGTCAAATCGATGCGGATTTGCACAAGAGGATTGGAACGGCCAACAGAGTTGACCATTTCTATGTATGAATCCTCAAGAAATTCCAAGAAGACAGATTGTTTCAAAAACAAAAAGAGTACAAGTTATACGAATCAGAACTTCTATGGTCCAAAGAGAGGTTGTATGTTCCAGAAGGAGGGGACATTTGGTCCAAAATCCTCACAGAATTTCATCGGGCACCCTACTCGGGGCATCCAGGATATCAAAAGATGATATATTCTATTAACATACAATTTTTCTAGACTAAGTTAAAGGCCAACATTGCATTGTTTATCACAAAATGTCAGGAATGTCAGCTAGTCAAAGTTGAGCATCAGCATCCTTAAGGATTGTTGTAGCCACTACCCATTGCGGAATGGAAGTGGGAGGTCATTAGTATGGATTTAACCACTGGTCTACCGAAAAGTAAGAAACAAAATGATTCTTTCTTTGTAGTAGTTGACAAATTTTCAAAAGTGGCACACTTCATTCCAGTGAAGTCGACCTACAAGGCAGTGCACATTGTTGATATCTTCTTGAAGGAGATATTTAGATTGCATGGGATACCCAAGTAAATCATCTCGGATCGAGATATTAAGTTCACTAAAAAAAAATTTCCCGGTCTTTATTCCCTGGATTACAGACGTAGTTAAACTTTAGTACTTCTTATCACCCGCAGATAGACAGGAAGACAAAAAAGGTAAACCAGATTGTTGAGGACATGCTTAGGATGTATGTCATGAACAACCCCACCGAGCAGGAATACTAACTTCATCTTGCATAGTTTTCATATAACAATGGATACCAGGATTCCACCAATATGAGTCCCTTTGAGATACTCTATGGACGGAAGTGTAAAACACCAGTTACTTGGGATATCCTAGTGGATCGGCTCATGTTAGGGCCTGAGATGTTGAAGGACTTGGAACAGTTGGTTACCACAGTCTAGGTAAACCCTAAAGAAGCACAAGACTACCAAAAAATCTAAGTAGATAAGAAAAGAAAATATAAATACTATCAAATATGCAATCATGTCTACTTGAAAGTAAAAGAAAAATGAAGCTCATTTAGCTTAGGTAGGTGTGGTAAGTTAGCACCTCAATTTTGTGGACCCTTTGAAATACTGGCGAAGAGAGGGCTAGTGGCATATGAACTAGCATTAACAACTCACATAAGAATCCATAATGTTTCCATGCATCTTTATTAAAGAAATATGATACTGAGGGGAACCTGAAGGAGATTTTTCCCCTAAACCTCTTCATATATTGGAGAAGACGGAGGTGCAACTCAAGAATTGCACCATATTCCAGTTGAAAGTGCAATGGAAGGACTTCCAAGCCAATGAGGCTACTTGGGAGAATAAATCCACCATGAGAAAGGCTTACCCCACCTTGTTTCATGATTTCATTCTGAATCCCTAGAACACCAAGGACGGTTTTGTTCTAAGCGGGAAGGGATTTAATATCCTAAATTTTGGACCTAACACTTATAGGCATGAGCCTATTGATTATGATGTTATCTTGATGTTCTATTTTGATATACCGGGTCGAAGACCCCACTGCATATGAACATGATGATTTGTATTATATATTGGGCGTAAGCCAATTGTTTATGATACATATATGCTTGTTTTGTGTTGGGCATGGAACCTGAAGCACATGATTGATGAGATGTTTTGTGTTGAGTGAGGAGCTCTAGATCACATGAGTAATTGATGTTTTTTGTTGAGCAAGGAGCTTTGGAGCACATGAGTAATTGATGTTTTGTGTTGTGCGAGGAGCTCTAGAGCACATGAGTAATTGATGTTTGTGTTGAGAGAGAAGTTGTGGAGCACATGAGTATTATATTTGTGTTGAGCATGAAGCTCTGGAACACATGAAAGATAATTTGGAAGTGTTGGGCATAATCCCTAGAGCCTTCCATGTTGATCTTCAGCATAAGCTCTAGAACATTGAATCCTTGTCCATTGTATCCCTAGGTGTATCATAGAAGTACATCCTAGAATTAGTGTTGAGCGACACTAATACAAAAGCGCGGGTTTTTCCACGGAGGTTTTCCACGTTTCATACTTTTTGGTGTAAAATCGAAAGCAAAATGAACGTTCCTTCACTGTATCGACGCTTACTCGTCGCTGTATCGACGTTGATAATCTCCGCCGTCACTATATCGACGGCTTCCTCCTTCAACGTCGCTGTATCCACGGAGCTACGTCGCTATAGCAACGGCAATGTCAAGCTATGTCTTTTTAGTTGACCCAGGGCGCGTAAGTCAATATTTTAGATATATGAAACCAGGCTCGCGGGCAGGATTCAAATTTGAAGGCTTCAGTGCCCGTCCAAGGCCTGTTTACCTGTCATAGAAGGCCATGACCGAATTTGCCCTACAAAAAAAATTCGGTTTCATGGAGTGCCCGTCGAAAATGAAATGAAGCAGAACTGTGTACATTGACAATGGAAGGGCAACCCCAAAATTTTGCCCTTCCTGGGTTTTCAATGGGCTGTGGGAGTTTGGAAGATTTGGATGGGTGACAGGTCACGGTGGACCTGGGCCGCTGGTCCTCTGGGAGTCGTGGTTTTGGTTTCACGGTGTGGCTGTTGTACCCACGGGCCACATTTTCAATCTCAGGGGCATTCATTCCTCTCACCCACTACGCATTACCCACTTCACACTCTGCTCATTCCCGCGTCTCAATGATGATGAAGACCATGCTCTCCATTATGACCATTCCTAAACTGGAGTTAAAAGTAAAGTACTGATTTCAATCTGTTCAAAGGTGGATACAGAGAGAATAGATTTGAATTCAGATTTGACTGGGCAGGTCACAGATTGGAAATTTCGATCTCTACTGGCAAATTACAATGCCAATTTAATGTTGCATTCATCGTTCACTGGCTGCAATTCCTTGGTGTTAATGTGGAATGGTGGATTTTATATAGTTGGGTGGTTCAATTTTTTTTGCATGGCAACCTTGGTAATTTCGGCATGGCAACTCGAGGTAAACTCTATTGTTGTAGTTTTTTTTAAGAGTTTTTTTTTATCTTGGATATAATTGTAGGGTTTGGTTTGATTTGGGCATTTGCAGGTATGGTTGTTACTGGGGCGAGGGTTCATTCTTCTTCAGGGATGTGTTTTAAGCTATCTTGCTTCCACAATAACAGTTAGCTCAAGTAAGTTGTTTTCTTTTCCTCAAGAATTATAAATTGTAATGTGTAACCCTCTAACCCTCTGCTACAGGCATTGAGGGTTTATCTGAGGCGTTGAGGTTTTTGAGCATCGAAAATGTCTGGCCAGGTATGTCTGGTGACGTTTTCAAGTTTTTGGTGCCTGTCATATTACGTCCTCGGCAATTTGGTGCTTGTCAAATATATTTTCATTTCTAAGTTTGCTATAAAGGAGCATACACTCTGTTCTTGATTGATACTGAAATACAAATTAATCACTGCTTATTTTTATTCCAATTGATTCTACTACATATTGTGGGGGCAATTATAAACCTGCAGTAGTTTAGAGCAACTCGAGTGCTCATAGAGAGGGGTAATTTATAAATTTTGTTCTATTGAAAATAAAATAAACAATCTTATTTGCAGTTTATTTACCAACAGGCAATTTGTGCTCGAAGTAATCTACAGTTCAATTCATGCGCTAGCCAGGGCTTTAAAAGTTGGGGTTTAGGGTTGCTGCACGCATTAGAGTATAGGGTTTTGGGTTGCAGCATACATTATGTAGTCATGTTAAATCAACAAGTTACAGTATTGCTATCAAAACAAAACACTGGCAGACAAAATTTGTTTCTTCACATCAACGCATAATCTCGGCTCCCTCCCCAAGCACAAATCCATCCTTCCTTTGCCCTTCCTTCCAAATTTCTTCATCTGATATGGCATCTAACTGACCCATCTCTTATCCATAGGCAATGATTCCTCATTAGTCCACACATTTAATTGTTGGAGTCTCTTCCTTGTCAAGTTCCACCCCCTTTATGTGAAGCTCGTCCCCTCCTAGTTATGCTAATGTTTTTCTCAAAGAGTTAGCGTAAAACAACCTCCTATGTGGATCCTTGCCCACTCATTGGCATATGGCCGAAAGGGGCCTAACTTTGACCATACCCATTATGCATTATGCAAGACGGTATAAACATGTTGCTTTTTAGAAAACTAAAGGTCTTGTTTGCAGATTTAACAGCCTTTGTGTTATCCATTGAATCAGCACTTCACCATCCGAGTGACCATACTAAGTTTCAAGTCACACAAAGGAGTTAATGGATTGAAGATAGATTCATTATAGATAATCATGGCCTAGATTACCTCTTGTTTACTCCAGCATCCACTCTTTTTTGTCATTAGCTTGGGGCATACATGCATGTGCAAAACCAACAACCTCCATCCCACACATGAGTTTCTCTTGTTCCACTAGCGTTTTTCCTTGAAAAGTTGCACACACAGGTAGCATGAAGGAAACTAGCATGTCACACGCTAGTTGTCCTTGTTCCACTATCATGTCCCTTATAAAATGGTTAAAATAAAAAACAGATTAATTAAAAGGTGGTTAAGGTCGATTTCGTAACCTCCCCACCTTCCCCAACTGCCCTATCCTCGAAACTGCTCTCCTCATCCTTGTCATAAATGCAAGGGAGAGGCTATGAGGAAAGGTGAAGACACTTGCCTTAAGGTTATGCTAGAGAAATTCTGCTAGATTGATGAGCAAGGAGACCTAGATCAGAGGTTCAGGAGTGCCTATTCAGACTGAGGTAACATGTATTTGTTGTAAGTTTATTGATTAATAAAAGAGATCTTCCTTTCCCACCAATTGTGTGTACTTTTGTATGTTTCTAATTTATGTTCATGAAATTTGATGCATATGTTGAGTT
>LPNX010564687.1:28372-113106 GCA_001517045.1 Pseudotsuga menziesii | reverse complement strand
GTATCAGAATGGTTCTTTTGTTGCTCAATACCTGCAGAGGGAGTTTGGCATAGCCCCAAAAAACCTTAGAACATATACAACACCAGAAGAAGCTGCGGAAGCTCTCTCAAAAGGCCCAAACAATGGAGGGGTTGCGGCCATTTTCGACGAGATTCCTTATATCCGCATTTTTCTAGCTTCACAATGCGGATATACAATGGTTGGACCAATCTACAAGACCGGGGGCTTCGGCTTTGTAAGTTCCTGCAAATCCTCAATACTTTGTCTAAATTCGAATGCATTTCACTTCTTCCATGGTTAATATCTCACGATGATGAGTTTTGCACAGGTATTTTCTAAGGGCTCTCCTCTGGTCCCCAATATTTCCACGGCTGTTCTGGCTCTTTCAGAGGACAGAGAAATGCAAGATATTGAAACCAAGTGGTTAACCAATACAGTCTGTACAGATTCCGTAACCGAGGTGGATTCTGGTAGATTAAGCATTGACAGTTTCTGGGGTCTCTACTTGATCACTGGAGCGGCCTCATTGATAACTCTGACGGTATTCTTTATCCTTGTTCTCCACGATTACATGAGGGATCCTAATGTTAAAGGTAAAGATAATAGTGAGATGGGTAATCTATCAAAAGGGAAACCTTTGAAAAGTTTGTCCAGATCAATGAAATTGTTCATGGAATACATGGACAAAAAGAAAGATTCAACCTCGGTTCCCACGCCAAAAGTACCGCAAAGCCCAGTAAACAATTTCATGGAATACATGGACAAAAAGAAAGATTCAACCTCGGTTCCCACGCCAAAAGTATCACAAAGCCCAGTAAACGGTCCATACTCTACGCCCGCCTTCGCAAGTAGCCGCTCTGATCTTGGAACGAGTACCCCCATCACCAGCAACAGCACCTTATACAGTTCACGCTTTTCCTTCTTGGATATTGAACAAGATGAAAAAACAACCGTTTGCTCTTGATCCATTGAGTTTCAACACGGATGACATCCCACCAAAGACAGCGCGCTTTAGGCTTTGTGTGATGTCAAGAAGATTTTCGCATGAAGAGTGCAGGAATTTGAAACCGAAACAGCCTGGTTTTGATAATTATGTAATTTGTTTTGATGATTTTAAAGTAGAATGATGATGGTTTTCTTTTTTAACAGTTTGTCAGTGACCAAATCACCTCATAATCCGCAATTAACCAGTCAAATTCTTGCCCTAGAAGCCTGTGGTGTACATACATATGTTCCTGTTGTATATACATATGTTCTGTTCAACCTATATTGTTGGGCAAAACTTATATATATTTCCATTTCTAAAATTAAAAGCATGTTTATTATATGCAAAATATAATGTGCTTATTCTATTCAATACTTAATAAACTATAATTGTTTTTCAAAAATGAAGAAATTGAAATGTTTTAATTTAATTTTAGTTGAAAATTGAAATAATTTACTTAATTTTTTTTGTTGAGGTAATCTTAATTTTAAATTTTTTGGTTTGTTAAGTATTTGCAAAAATGGTATTGAAATTGAACATGTCTCCATAAGGAATGGCCACCTCTTGGAGGAGGTAGGAGCTTTGAGCCTTGATGAAGAGGTTCAAGAGATGGGAATGTATAGGACCTTGGTGAGTACTCATCCTAGATCTCACAGTAGGATGACGGTGAATGTGGGTGGATCGAGAGCCAATACAATGGATAGTGCGGCATGTGGGGAAATGATTGCAAAGGTTACGAGGAAGGGTGGCACAAGGGCTTTTATTCGAGTAATGGGTCGTGGTTTGGGCATAAGCTTGCCCATTTTGTTTGTATGTTCAATTCAAAGACCTATAAGGTCTTTATACTAAGCAAAGAAAGATAGTTGTAAGTAGGGAAATAAAGTTTAAGGAAGACTTTGCATCTATGAAGTATGATGAACCTATTCTAGTGATAGGGGATGAGGAGCATGAAGTTCCAAAGGTTGACTTAGGTTCACCAATTACTTCCACTTTGTGGTCGTAGCCTTCAAGTGTAGAGGAGGATCCACCAGTTCCTACCAGTTTTGTTAGGAGACCTTAATTATAAATACCTTGTGGGTCTAGTATAAAGACCTTGTGGGTCTTTGAATTAGATGTAAAGAAAATTTTTATCGATGGGGATTTGGAAGAAGACATTTATATGTAGTAGCCACAGGGGTGTGAGGTCAAAGGGGAGGAAAAAATAGTATGTAGGTTGAAGAAGAGCTTGTATGGCCTAAAACAAGCTTCAAGGTAGTGGCAATTGAAACTTGATAGGTTTATGATAGAACACAGTTATATTAGATGTCATTTCAATGAGTGTTGTGTTTATTTTAAGAGTCTAAATAATGGTAGCTATATTATCTTATTATTATATGTAGAGGACATGCTTGTTTTAACACGTAGTATATAGACGTGATAAAAAAATTAGCTAATTCATTTGCGATGAAGGATTTGTGTGTTGCAAAGCAAATTCTTGGTATGAGAATAACAAGAGATAAGAAAAAATGCATATTGACATTGTCTTAGGGTCAGTACATAGAGAAGGTGTTGGAAAGAATGTTGGATGAAAAACCAGTTAGCACACCTTCGGTCAACCATTTCAAACTAACTAAGGTGATGTCTCCCAAGACACATGAGTAGTTGTAATACATGTTCAAGGTTTGATACTCATTGACAGTTGGTAGCTTGATGTATGCGATAGTGTGCACAAGACCGGATATTGCACATGCAATGGGAGTCGTATGCAGTTGTATAGACAATTAGAAAAAGAGCACAAAGAGATAATAACATGGATTCTCAGGAATTTGAGAGGTGCTACTACTCATGCATTATGTTTTGGAGGTTCAATTAATACTGTTCTACATGGATATGTTGATGCAAATATGGCATGTGATAAAGATAACATGAGGAGCACCACATGCACTATTTTTTTTACTATAGGTGGAACAACAAGAAGTTCGATTTCGAAACTGAAAAAGGTTTTTTTGCTTTCAATAATGGAAGCAAAGTATGTTGCTACTACAAAGGCTAGTAAAAAGATGATTTGGCTACAAAGTGTAGAAATTGCAACTATGATACCATGCAGAAATAGATCCTTGAGGAAAAAAAGAAGCACATGAGGTAGATCTTGCTATAGGATAATTCTCACAAGCATGCATAAGCAAAATAGAAAGACTGAATCACATGAAGAAAAGATGAATATTGGAGTGTATCCTTCCATTGATTAATGATGAATAATATTGTACATAAATAGTACATCCCTCATAGGTAAATTCAAGTTGCATAGGAGAAAACTCATCTAGCTCAGAAAGAAGACTTACTAAATATGATAAACCCCATAGGTGGCTAAAGCACTTTCCTAATAAGTCAATGACCTCACAAATTAGCTATATGAGTGAGTTGTCATGGATTATGGAAAAACATGCTAATCTTAGAATTTGGAGAGAAAATCATGGAGGATTGGTTGGCAACAAAATATAGCAGTTTCATAGTTGATTAGCTTTACCTTATCCACTGAAAAGCAAGATAAAATCAGTATAAAGATAGAATATGAAGGTAGGCACAGTTACTAATTCTGGAAGTTAATAAAGTGTGCAGGATCTAACCAAATCATGATAAAGGCACTCCTGGGGTATATATGGCAAGTGTTGACAAAGTGGTGCAAGTGGATGCCAACTATCTAGGCTACTAGGTAGGAAATTAATCAGAATTGATTAAATATTTTTTCCTAAGTATGAAGCAGGTTTATAAAATCCCAACACAAAGGTTTATGGAGGAATTGGGAAAAAGTTGGAGAATAATAAGTTGTATAGTGACAACTAAAATGCCATTCATCTTGCAAAGAACTCAACCTTCCATTCTAATACTAAACATATACAACTCAGGTACCATTTCATATGATTAGTTTTGGAAGATGGAGAGTTGAAGTTGCAAAAGATACACACTAGCTATAATCCTACAAACAGGTTAATGAAAACAATAACCAAGGAGAAAGTTAGTTCCTGCTCAATTTTAGTTACCCTTCAAGGATGAAGTTGAAGATGAGAAAATTTCTAGGTCAAAGTTGCATCATAGACCAAAGTGTTCAATAGTGGTGGAGTGGTTGTGATCAATGTTCAAGTGGTAGATTCTTAGTTGTGGAGCCTGATTATGTTCCCAATTTAGAGGTCTTGTTTCATCCATGTTTTGATCCTAATTTTTGATACATGGGTGTGAGGGGTATTCCCCCCCCACTACTCTAGGGGGTCCATGGCGGGCAACGACAAAATTATTAGAGCCCCCCAATGTGGGGGTTGGGGGTTGGTGCCCCTGAAGAGAAATTTTTGGAAAAAATTCCCTGTTAAATATTGTAATTTCATAGTCAATCTAGATCATTCATCATTAGGTTACAGATTTGATAGTAGAAATTACGTTCATGTCTTTTTTTCGTAGAAGGAAACTCTCTTTTAAAGAGGGAATTTCATTCTGATGGTGTAAAGAGAGTGTGTGTGAGAGAGATTGTGAAGAGAGTGAAGAGGAGGTTGTAGTAGATGTGATGTAGGTTGTATCTCTTTATTTTGCTGGACATAATAAATAAAGGGTTGTATATTTCTTTGTGGATGTATCCCATATTGGGTGAACCATGTATATTGGTGTCTCTCTTGTATTGTGCTCTTCTATGTTTTATTTTTGCATTCATTTTTATTTATATTGCTCCATGATCCTCTTTCTAACACCACCTCCCACCTTTACCAAATCCATCTACACCCCCCTTCATAAGCATATTGAATTTAAGGCTCTAAAATTGCTAGGATGTGTGATATTCATTGTACTCCCATGCTTCAAATCACATCAACTCTCCTACCAAAACCTATTACGAATGCAAAAAAGATGGTTTCCAAGAAACAACCACATTAACATAATTACATCTTTAAAAAATAATTCCCACCTAAAGGAAACCATAGCAATACATGCTCTTTTGAAGAAATGATACGATGAGGACCACACTCGTGTACCTATAACAGCTTCTCAAACTCATATGAAATCCACCCCTAGTCATAATGATCTACCTCCACAAGCGTATATTATATATTTTATTCCAACATGCTTAAATCATCACAATAGTAATTTAACATTAGGCCACCACCCACTATCCATACTATGCCGCCTCTTCTTGTAGTACATTTCTCTACATGGAAAGATGTTCCTTTCGATATTTTTCCTCTCCCTATATCCTTCCTTAAATCAAGAGGAAATTGAGGATGGTTTTGATTTAAGATAAATTGATATAGAATAAAAACACCTTACCAACAGAGTGTCTAATGGGCATCCCTTTTATGAGGGTGCAATTATCTTCATTTTTTGGCCCAACATTAATATGGGTGAATTGAGTTAGTTAGTTTGAGGCATCTCTTTCCAACCTCTGCACTAGGTGCATTTGCATTGTTTATATTTTCTTACAACCCTTGAGCCGTGTGCACAACCCTTGATCCGTGTGCACTTAGTTTTTTATTCTTTTAGTTATGAAGTTAGCTAAAGTGATCTTGGACTGAGAACACAAGAATGCCTTCTAAAAAATAAACATGAAATATTTTTTTTCTCAAGCCCATTTTTGGATCCAAATTTTAGGCGTTAATGTTTTTTTGGGTTCTTATTTATACAATGAAAGTTTTTTCCATGGAAGGAGTAGTGTTCACACAAATCCCTACCTAGTGTTGGATGTGTGTTGACTTGGGACAAATTAGGCCAACCATGCACATCTATAGACTCTGTTAATATGCAAGATACAAAGGGCATGGTATCTGTAATTATCCTCTCATAAAAAGGATACTAAGGACTAGGAAAGACTTAATTTCTCATCATTGGTTCAACTAATTAGGTTCTCTCCATTATTAAAGTGGAATTCAATAAAATTAACATAAAAAGAATTAGGCATTTAAGCTACCATATCATATGACTACACAATTGATTAGTAAACATACTAAAGTTCATAATTAAAAAACATCATTATAAAAGATAGATTTGACAAATAGTATCCTCATCTTGAATGCAATAAGATGGCATAATAAAAGAGTGAATATGATTTAAATCCAATCTTTTTAGTTAAATTTGAAGTCTTTATGCCTACTTATTACACTCAAGATGAGAATACCATTTTTTAAGTCCCCTCTTCAAATCTATTCTCCATAATGATTATCTTTTCTTTTATAAACTTAAGTGTGTTTAGCAATCAATTAATTTGGTATCTTAAACTAGATTCCATTATGGTTAGTCACAACCTTAAATGAGCACATGATGAAATAATCTTCTAAGAGAATGACATTGTGAAAGCATATAAAACATTTAGTGAAGTACCTTTACATATAACCCTAGTAAATGATGAAATAATCTTGTAAAAGAATGACATTGTGCAAGCATATAAAACCTTTAATAAAGTACCTCTATATGTAATCCTAATTAGATTACACGAGGGAGTTTTTTTTTAAAGATAACAAATTGTATTTTTCTTAAGATAACTTGAAAATTATATTTTTTTTCAAGATAACTTTAAAATTTTAAATAGAGTTAAAGATAATGCATATATTTATTCAATATTAATTTAATTTTTTCAATTAAAAAAAATATGAAATATTATATTATGTTGTAGGTATTCTACCTTAAAATTGATAAAAATAATATAGAGAGAGAGTTGTTTTACAACAATATATCCAACTTAACAATATTTGTTTTAGATGAATAAATTCAAATCCAAATTAACAATGTTTGTTTTACAAGTATACAACCAAATTAATAATGTTTAAGAGGAATGAAAAATCTAAGGTTGCCTTGTTTTATTTTATGTCATAGTTAATAATTGGTTAGGTAAGGTATTAAATATATTTTCATCTTGTTTATTAAGGCATTTATTCGCGGAATCAAAGAGAGTGCCAGATATTTGTCTGCTTCTTTTCTGTTGGCGCAATTGAAAAAATCTTCTCTTTCTTTTTTGACAATGGATCTTTAAAGATTCGAAACTTGGATTTTTTATTTGAAGAGCTAGATGCTCCAGAGCTGAACATATTGAGGCTTGGTTATTCCTGAAGTTATTCCCTAGTTAACATTTCAGCAACACAATTTAAATAGCCAGGCTTATGCACAATCTTGAAATCAAAGTCTTGCAACCAAAGAAACCATACCACTACCCCTTCCTTTCTTAGAATTATTCAACAAATTATATTACCACTATCGCTTTCTTTCTTGGAAATCCTCAACAAATTATGTTACCACTACCCCTTCCTTTCTTGGAATTCCTCAACCAATTATGTTTCTAAACATAAATTCAAATTATTGTTTCACAAAAATATGGAATTCTTCAACAAATTATGTTACCACTCCCCCTTCCTTTCTTGGAACATGGCTTATGTAAGATGATAACGGTTTAGAGTTCTATATACATCAATTAAAAAGCTTGTCTTAGATTGATTGACAAAATTCAAAACTAATACTGCATGGTTTTGGCACAAGTGAAAGACTACATAGATCTTTCAGAGTCTTTTAGGTAGGGTGAGATGTCGATAAACCCAAGGAATCTATTTTTTCACAAGCAATTAAGAGGAAACATGAGAAACAATTTGGAGATAAAACTAAAGTTTTTTCACGAAACTTGAATATCTTAACCCTAAATAACCAAAATAAATAGTAGAAATATTTGCAAATTTAGCCAATAAAAAATATTTTGAACCAAATATTGCACTTGCCTACAATTTTATAGCAACTATTGAAGGGGAATTATCCAAATTCTCCTCAAATGTATTCTTCAATGTTAAATTCTTAGTGTACCTATTTAGACCTTGTTCCATATTCTCCCTTCGAACTAGCTAACAATATGAACCATTAATAAATTACCCACAAAATTCCTTCAAAGTTTCCCTAACTCCTCTCCTCAACCAAAATTAAAGAGAAATGATAATTGCAACTCTTTGTTTCCTCTTAGACTAACCCATTCCTGCCAAAGACTTGAAATCCCTCAATTTAATGCAAAAAATACGTCCTTACATATTGTTACATGGTGTCACGGTTTCATGCAAGCCTACAATTTGTATTTTTTTCATATTTGTTTGTGTTATTTGATTTATATATATTACCATAAAACTATACTATATAATGATATATTATATTAACTCTCTCTCTCTCTCTCTCACGCACACAATTAATGTACCTATGATATAGTATAATTATGTTATAACCTATAGGTATTACTATAACAATATATAATGTTATAACCTATGTAAATATCTATAGTATTGTGCTTTTAACATCACTAATTATATGTTTTTTTTCTTATAATCCACATGTTCAATAGAGCTCAGTGGGATAGCTCAAGTGGTTGATTGATATGAGTTGCAAGTAGGAGGTCATGGGGTCATGTCTTTCACTTAGCTCTCTATGTGAATGTTGAGGACCTTACTCGATGTCCCCATTGGGTTATGTTTTGTGATTGAGCCAACAATTTACTCCATTTACCATTCACGGATCATGGAAAAGTACTTGGAGGGTTTTATGGAAGGTTGTTCCTTGGAAAAAAAGTAAAATCCATGGAGAGAGATTTATTGAAGTTTTCCGAAGTTAAGGCTGCACATAAAGATATTATAACATAATTGTTTGAAACTATAAATCAGAGTGTCATTATTGATGAAGCATTATCAATGAAAGAACATCTATAAAATGACTTCAAGGAACAATTCATTGAGAAGTCAAAATCTACAGATATAATGATGATTGTCATTCCGTTGAGCATTAATGAAGCCATTAACACACTAGTGCATATGAAAAAATCACATATTAACATGTTGACATGAGTCAAGCATGAAAATATTAAGTTATCAAGATGCCAAATCAACACCCAAACCACATAGATCATGGCATGCAAGAATCAACATATCAATATAAAAATGTACCTAACTAGACTTAATGTTGTACTTATATATTGAAGCATGCAAAGGTTCATACAACTCGAAGTCAACAACAAAGAAGAGTAAATCCAAAATTTTATCATTAAATAGTTCAAGAAAGAATCTTCCTAAGATGGATTGATTCCTTCTTGATGCAACAATATTGTTCAAAGCTTTAAACATCTTATCGCATCATGTACTCAAACTTCTCAAATAAGAGAAAGCCATAGGAAGATGGATCATTGTATCAAAATAAGTGCTTTTCTACCTATGCTTTGAGGACAAGTAATTTTGAAAGAGGGGAAGACTTGTAATATGTCCAAAGTATATTACCATGATGTTATGTTGTGCTAGTAATCCTTTAAATCAATATAATGTATTTATTATATCGTAATTAATGATATGCACACATTTTATTGAAGGACATGACTTATCATCTCTTACGTGTATTTATATACACTCCCATTGTATCTCAAGACATATACGAGTTAACAATAAATAATTATTTATCCCTTGAAGAATATATGGATTTGTGCTTGTTATAATAGGTGCTTGAGTGAAGTAACATATTGGGTTTGCTTCACCACGACACCTGAAATAATCTCTTTGTGGTCCATAAGGAGACATACTTTCATTTCTAGTAGGTGCCTTCACACCTTGGAACATTAACTTTTTTCCTAATGTTTAAGAAAGACAAACTCTTACCCCATAAATAATAGTTGTAAATATTACTCCATAACCAAAAAAAAAAAGTTTCAACCGCCTATCAAATTCCCAAAATACCTAATATCCAATATTCTTCATCATCACATAAATTAGAAAAATGTTACATAATATAAAATATCAATGATCCACACCTAAAATTAAGATACTATGTCTAATTAGAGTTTTATCTCTTAAAATATTTCTTAACCTATCAAAACGATAACAACCTTGAGTTATTCATATCCACTTAACTCCAATTTAAAAAAGATCCCATATATTCTCTTTTATCTCAATAGAATAGGATTTAGGATTTGTACCTTTCATACTATAAAGTAGTAAATATAATAGTTTTTAAAAAATGATTTCATTCTCTTTTAATAATTTGAAAAATATTTAATATTATAAAAAATGACAATTTGAGGAATATTTAGTATCGTACTCTTTAATTATTTAACAAAAAGTTTATTAGTGTTGGAAAACTTTACTCTATTTAGTCTCATTATTGGTCTAAGAGCGCTCCTTGGAACAACATGGAATATTACGTTCCATCACCCATCATAAATACAAAGGTAACACCATCGAATATTACGTTCCATCATCCATCATAAATACGAATACAAAGCTGAGAAAGGTGAAAAGTAAGTTCAAAGTATACTAGCATATTCTTAAAGTATGAGAAATATTTTTTTTTAAAGAGAAAAGAGGTGGTTCACCATTTGTTAGAGGGCTAATCCACCTCTCATAATGTCATATCAGTACGACAATCGAGATTACATTCATTCATAATTCATATATTCATAGTGCCTCAACAAGAGCATATATGTCACTTACAAAATTTGGGTGGGGAGAATGACATTCATTTCTCCCAACCACCCAAGCTACAACCAATGGACAAGAAATAAAATGCGGAGAACAATTTCAATATGTTGTAAAATGAATGAAAGTGTTTTTTCAAGCCGAAAAAAAGTCATTTTTTTATATCATTGTAAGACACACCATTAGTGTTTTCTCTCAAAAATATTGGTCTTATCTAACAGATCGTTAATAATTTATTAACGACACACTACACAATATGCAAATGATCTCTCAAAATGAATGAAAACTATGTGTAAGTATAAATATAATTTTATTTGTTTGAAAGCAAGTTTAGCTATTTATGATAGGGATAGTAGTTGATGAAATTGAAAGGAAAACTATGTTGCAAGTACTAGTAAGCATTAAATAGAAACTCATGTAATCGATGACAAGTAAAACAAATTGTACATTAATTTGTCATACGAAAAAAGTATTGATGTAAACAATAAATTGTTAGGTAGTGATCAAGTTTGGCTCTAAATATATTGGAAATCAATATTGATATTTTCTCATTGGTGCTTTCACGGGTGGACATAATTACAACCGAAGGAAACTCCATGTTAAAAATGCAGAAATTACTTGACGTTTTGGGCTGCATAGCTCAACCCATCTTCAGGAGATACCTTAAAGTTTCTCAACCTAATCTTTCAATTTGCTTTTCTTATTAATAATGTTTCTTTAGCTTGATTATTGAATTATGTCAGCCCTTATAAACTATAATACCCTAGTTGTTAAGCCCCAGACTTATGATCCTTCATGTGACTTATGTTCTCTTGCATTATGGACTTATGATATTTCATATGATTGTGGAATTTTGCTTCCTTTCATGATGAATTTAATTAAGAACTTATTATTAATGTCTGATAACATGTCCTTGTACTTTGGCGTTATTATTAATGTTAATGTTATTACTATAATCTTTGTTATCTTTGATTGTTGTTAATGATTGATTAAATAAACAACTGGCTTAACAAAGGAAACTAAAAGAGTATGGGGGACCATGGATTCCACAAAGTGAGGGGGAATGGGGACATCCCTAGAACCTTATAACTTATTGTTGACTTAACTTTGTCAATCCCAATTCATATTTGCATCTTGGTGAGATTAATAATGTTCGTCACCCAAACCTTGTACAGGGAACCCTATTCTCAATAATTATGGACTATGGAGATAATTTTGCATATTGTGCACACCTTAGTGGGCCCATATTGCATAGGGATCACTCCTTGGGAAAATATTCCCTCACATTTATGTGTTTATGGTCATTTATGAGCCCTTTCCTAGTTTTTAGGACTGTAAGCTATTTTCTAGCTTCCACTCTTACACCATGCATTGATGATCCTATTTTTGTGCTTCCAAGATATTTATGACCCCATTGGATTCCCTCTCTCACCTATTTCGACCTCCTTTATGTTTTGTAACCCCATTTGTGCATTAGTGTGCCTCCATGTGCTCTTCATGGCTCCACTCCTTAGTTTTTGGGTAACTCCTCCTCATGGTGCTAATTCGGGAAAGGGAATCTTTTCACTAAGCCACCACTCCACCAATTCAAGTTAATTCTCCATGATGAAGTTTAAACCTTACTTATCTCTAATTTGGGTTGATCCATTTGGGTTAGAATGGTCCTCCTTATGCTATAAATCCATATGCCATCTCCTTGTTGAAGTTAATCTTGAGCTTTAGACCATGTGATTTATGCTATCTACCCGTGTTGAGAAGGTTAATATTATTAAGAGTGTTTTGAGACTTAGAGGGAGTCTATTTGTTCCCTTTGCTTCCATTATATCACTCTACTAGTCTAGGTTCTCACACAGGAAGCCAGGAAATGGGAATGGTGAGCTAGGTCACATCTAATAGGCAGTGGAGATGGACAGGAAAGTAGTAGTGGGAAGCATTGTGTCTCTCAAAATAGGTAGTTTCGAGAGTAGTGAGACTAAGTGAGAATCTACCAGTGAATCCATGGTCTCAGCTTGGGGGTGACTTGTTCAAGCAAGGAAGGCTTGACGGTGTCTATGGCTGGGAGGAAAGTTGTCCTACTGGAGCCAGTTGCTTATATTTTGAGATAAGTATTTCTCTTATGTTGTGTTTTCATTACATTATTTTATTTGGTATATGTGCAATGATAGCTAATTGGTTGCTTGAGTGTTCATGTATTGAATGTCAGGATCTACATGGAGGAAGGATGAATCTCATGGAATTTAGTTTCTATTCTTGTTACCTTCTTTCTATTCTTCTTCTTCATAACCAGAAATTGTATTTTTGGCTCTATTTTATTGAGAGGGGCGCAACCATATGATCTGGTTCGACCATCTATGCTTATTTTTGGGTTTTGAGACCTATTCCATTGCTTCCAAAGTAGCGTTTCCAGTAAACAACACCTTTCGTTTCATTGAAAAAGCTTTCCATATGACCAAGATATGTTTGTTTTGGTCCGATAGCTTTTCGGTGCCGAGATGAATGCACCTGTCATTTTATTGTAAATCATTTGGTTACATAATTGTTCTTAGTTGCAGATCTAAGGACGAGAGAGGTATTCTATATGTAAAAGTAATGGATGGCTGGAGAGTGGCAACCATACGATCTGATTTTTATTAGTGAGAGATGACTGTAGGGGACAGTCATCGGGAGCCGATTTTGAGGGTTGTAGTTGCAGCCAGTGTTCTTGTTTGCTATCGTTTCAGTGTGGCTGTAGATTGCAGCCTATGTATGCTCCATGATATGTGGTTTTCCTTACTTTTTATGGTCACTAACAACACACACATAATAACACCAAAAAAGTAGATTAATTTTCCAATAATCAATGACATCAATACTTGGTTATTTATAAACTATGCTATCAAACAAAACCAAAATACATAAATTAGTTCTTCACAATGAATATGATGTTTAGCATGTATTGGTGATGTTCTTGTTTGAATTATGACCTTTAGCTTGCACTTTGGAAATTATTAATCGAGTGTCACAATTAATTATTTAATTAAGTGGCGTAATTAAATAATTAAGTGTCACAAACTTTAGTTATAATTGAATCTCTAGAATTTAATTTATTTGGGTGAATGGTTAGTCAGATCAATAGTAATTTATCTATATCCATTGTTCTTAAACCTTAGTTAGTCTTAATTTAGCACCTTTGGGATTATCTCAAGGTTTGGGGACATCACAAGCGGTATCAGAGCTTAAGGTTTCAACACTGTGGCTATTGGGCCTTCTGCGAAGTTTCAAGTCACCTTGTAAGCATGCACTTGCATTAGATATCTTGGATGTATGCACCTTAATATAATTTCACATGTGAGTTAGTTAATTAACTGTTAGATTGGGAAGGGTATGGACCTGAAGATCATCCAATAAGGAGAAATCTTAGAAGGATTTCTACCCCGCCCCTTGTCCAACTAAGTAGATTGTAACTTAGAAATGTTGGCTGGTTACTTTATAAACAAGAAGAAAAGTGTTTTTTTTAATGATAATGAACTTATACGAATGTGTAGTCTACTAATAGAATGTTATTAGTGAACACATTGCAGTTCCTAGTGATTGATTGAGCAAGCGGTGTGACTACTACAATTGATATTTTAATCAAACCTGTGAAGACTAAGTATTCAACAAGTAAAAGTTCAACAGTAGGAAGTCAGAGTTTGGGGACGGATATTGAGGAAGAACGGAGACCATATAGTCCCGAAGAGGATTTTGTTGAGGGAAGAAGTTCAACCAGACATAAGATGAGCAGTGAACCATTAAGCTTGGAGGATTCAGTGAGGAAGTGTAGAGAGGATAATGAACGAATAATTTATATCCAAGAGCAGATTATGAATGATTTAAAATCATTAAAGACCATCCAAAGATCCGCCAAAAATAGTCATAAAATAGGTTATGTGAGGTCTAGATCATCTTCAAGGAGACCTTATCACTCATAGAGAAAGAAGGGGTATGTATCAAGCGGTACAGAGAGAAGTCCTGAAAGATCTCCAATGAGATACAAGAAGAGGAGGTTTACTTGAGATGAACTAGTAGGAGAGTTGAGAAGAATCAAGCCCCCAACTTTTGATGGATAAGTAAAGCAAGGAGAAGATGCCGAATCATGGTTGATAGGACTTAGGAAATTCTTCCAATTACATTAGTATACACCTAATATGGAGGCAAGAGTAGCCATATATCATCTGCAAGGTAAAGCAAATATCTAGTGGGATCAACTGGTTAAGTTGAAAGACATCGATGAAGACAAAATATATTGGAGGAAGTTCAAGAAATACTTTCATAAATAATACCTCTCTGATCACTACTATGATAAGAAGATGGAGGAATTATTTGAGCTTAAGTTGGGAAGCATGACTATGGAGGTCTATGAGAAAAAGTTTCTAGAACTTTTGAACTATGCGGACTTTGTCAAAGATGAGAAGGTAAAGATTCAAAGGCTCCTAAGTGGCCTTCCTGAATCTTATAGAGATAAAATCTAGTATGATAGAACACATAACCTTAAGGATTCCATTTGGAAGGAAAAACACTTATATGAACAAAATAAGAGCAAGGGCCCATATCAAAAGAATTGGAAGGATATGAAGAATAACAAGCAGGAGTAGAGAAAGAAAGGTTTCCATCCTTTAAAGTTCAGAAACAATAATTCTTGCCAGCAACAACAGTCAAAGAAAGATACTTTAGGGAAAAGACCACCTGTGGAATGTTGGATATGCAAGGAAAATCACTTTTCCAGTCAATTCCTGTGTAAGAAAAATAACCTTCACAACATTCAAGAGGCTTCAAATGTTGGAGATGTAGGTGGAAGTGTTCAAAGGATCTATGCAGCCCTAGATGGGAGGCAAGCTAACCACCAATCCCAAATGATTGAAGTAGTAGGTAATATTGCTAATAAAACCATAACTATTTTGCTTGATTCGGGAGCTAGCAATAGTTACATTTCACCTAATCTTGTTGAGAAATGTCATTTAAAGAAAAGTAAACTTGAAACAGCAAGTCTAGTACAGATAGCCACATGAGCCAAGAGGAAAATCACTGAATTTGTAAAAGTGCGTCCTTTAGAAATGAATGGATTGAAAACCTTTGAAGACTTAAATATCATACCCTTGGGGTCATATGATGTATTGATTGGCATGGATTGGTTGGATGCACACCATGTAGTTTTGGATTGCCATAATAAAACTTATACTTGTTTGGATGAAGAAGGGAACCAAGTGACAATAAAAGGAATACCTAGACCCATATCCCTGAGGCAGATCACAACTCTACAATTGAAGAAATGTCTTTGAAAGGGATGCCAATTATATACAATTCATGTAGAAGAATCAAAAGAAGGAAAAGAGCCAGAGTTGCAGGATTATCCAATACTACAAAATTTTGCAGATATATTTCAAGAACAACCAAGAATACCTCCTAAGAGGGACATTGATTTTTCTATCAACTTGGTGCCAGGAACAATACCTTCATCTAAAGCACCTTATAGAATGAGTACTCCAAAGTTAAAGGAATTACAAATGCAGTTAGAAGAGATACTAAAGAAAGGTTACACAAGACCCAGTGTTTCACCTTGGGGAGCTTCTGTGTTATTTGTGAAGAAAAAAGATGGAACTTTAAGACTTTGCATAGATTATAGACAATTGAACAAAGCAACGGTTAAAAACAAGTACACCTTACCAAGAATTGATGACTTGTTTGATCAATTGAGAGGAGCCAAGGTGTTTTCAAAAATAGATTTGAGGTCGAGATACTACCAAATTAGAATTAAGAATGAGGATATCAGTAAGACAGCATTCAGAACAAGGTATGGACACTATGAGTTCACAGTAGTACCTTTTGGTTTAACAAATGCACCTGCAGTATTCATGTGTTTAATGAATAGAGTCTTCAGAAAGTACTTAGATAAGTTTGTGATTGTATTCTTGGATGACATCCTTATCTATTCCAAGGCAAAGGAAGAGCATGAAGAACATCTAAGACTAGTAATGCAAGTGCTTAAAGAACATCAATTGTATGCCAAATTAAGCAAGTGTTCATTTTATCAAGGAAGAATCCACTACCTAGGGCATATCATATCTGAAGAAGGTGTTATAGTAGATCCTGAGAAGATAAGAGCCATTATGGATTGGTCAACACCTAAGAATGTGTTAGAAGTCAAATCCTTCAAGGGGTTAGCTGGATACTACCGAAGGTTCATCGCACGGGGACTTCACTTAGTGAACATCTCACATAGCACGTGCGATCATGGGATATTAAAGAATACCCTTAACTTCCAGAGATATTGACCCAAACTCTTTTTGTTGAAACCCCCTCCCAATACTTAAAACCTCCTCCCCACCTGTTTTTATACCTCAATCCTTATAAACCACCCTACCCACCCCCACCTTAAACCCCTCATCCCCCCAGTACTTGCAATATATTGGTTCAATTTTTAATAATTTTAAAACCCACAATATGAACTAACGTGATAGGATATTGGTCAGTAAGTGAAGCCCCCATGGTTCATCGAAGGATTCTCGAAGTTGGCTCATCCTATCACATCTTTGCAAAAGAAAGGTGTGAATTTTGATTGGACTTCTAAGTGTGAAGATCATTTTCAAAAACTTAAGGAAATGCTTACCAGTGCACTAGTGCTAAAAATAGCGGACCTCGAAGGAAACTTGTTGTATGCATGGATGCATGCAAGCAAGGCATTGGTGGAGTATTAATGCGGGATGAGAATGTGATCAGTTATGAATCTAGAAAGTTGAAGGAACATGAGTAGAACTATGCCACCCATGACTTAGAGCTTGCAGCTATCATCCATGCTTTGAAGATGTGGAGACATTATCTAATGGGTAAAAAGTTTGAATTGAGAACTGACCATGATGGGTTAAAATACTTGTTTGAGTAGCCTAATTTGAATGCAAGACAAAGGAGGTGGATGGAGTTATTATGTGAATATGACTTTGACATCAAGCATATCAAAGGTAAATAAAATAAAGTAGCCGATGCACTTAGTAGGAAGATGCATGTGATGCATATAACAGCTATCAACACTAGCACATCAGATTGGAAGGATAAGATCATTGAAGTTAGTGTTACTGATGAACTTTATCAGCAGGTGAAAGAAGGGTTGAAACAACAGAAAATTCTACAGAAATTTGATAAGTATAAGTTTAAAGAAAATGGGATACTCATGCACAGAGATAGAGTTTATGTGCCTGATGTTGGAGACATAAGGAAGGTGGTTATGAAGGAAACATATGATGCCCCTTATGCTGGACATTCAGGTTATCAGAAAACAGTAGCAACTTTAAGGAAACAATAGTATTGGCCAGGGATGAAGAATGATGTTGCAGAATATATAGCTATGTGCATGGAATGTCAAAAAGTTAAAGTTGAGCATCAACATCGGGCGGGGTTGTTGCAACCCTTGCCTATACCATAATGGAAATGGGATGTAGTGATGATGGATTTCATCACCAAGTTACCTAAGAGGAGATTGCAAAATGATGCAATCATGGTTGTGGTAGATAAGTTGACTAAGGAAACACACTTTATTCCAGTAAAGACAACTCACAAAGAAGCTAACATTGCAAATATTTACATGAAAGAAGTACCCAGATTGCATGGTATTCCGAAGGCTATAGTATCAGACAAAGATTCAAAATTTACTTCTAACTTTTGTAAAGGATTGTTCGAAGGGTTTGGTACAAGTCTAAACATGAGTACAACATACCACCCTCAAACAGATGGACAAACAGAAAGAGTTAACCAAGTAATTGATGATATGTTAAGGATGTATGTGATGGATCGGCCATCTAAGTGGGAAGATTATTTACACTTGGTGGAATTTGCTTATAATAATGGATATCATTCCTCTTTGAAGATGAGTCCTTTCGAGGCCATGTATGGAAGGAAGTGTAATACTCCCATCAGTTGGGATAACCCAACGGATAGATTCATTGTTGGACCAGAATTATTAAAGGATATGGAGGATCAAATGGTTAAGATAAAGCATAATCTAAAGGTAGCTCATGACAGGCATAAAAGTTATGCATATCATAACAAGACCGCCAGACAGTTTCAAGTTGGGGATCATGTGTTTTTGAAAGTCAAACCCAAGAAGAGTTCTTTAAACTTGCGAAATTGCTCCAAGCTATCTGCCAGATATTGTGGACCTTTTGAGGTCTTAGCTAAGATAGGACCTATTGCTTATGAGTTGTCCCTACCCGCTTGCATTAGAGTACATAATGTGTTTCATGTGTCTTTATTAAAAAAGTATATACCTGATACTAACCATGTAATTGATTGGAATGTGATCCAAGTAATTAGAGTGCTTTTATTTTCTTTATTGATATATATATATATATATATATATATATATGAACATGGCACTAATCATGTGATTGAATGGATTATGATATAGGTGGAGCCGGAAGGGGATTTTCTGGTACAACCTGTTGCCATTTTGGGTAGCAAGTTCAAGCTGCTTCGGAATCGAGAAACCAAGCAGGTAAAGGTCCAATGGACCCATTACAGTCCTAAGGATGCCACTTGGGAGCTGGAGGATACCAAGAGGGAAGCATACCCTCATCTATTTTGAATTTTTGCGGCATGTATGTAATATGCATCGAGGACGATGCATTGTTTAAGGGGGAGGGAGATGTAATACCCCAATTGTTAAGCCCCAGAATTATGATCCTTCATGTGACTTATGTTCTCTTGCATTATGGACTTATAATATTTTATATGATTGTGGAATTTTGCTCCCTTTCATGATGAATTTAATTAAGGACTTATTATTAATGTTTGATAACATGACCTTGTACTTTGGCGTTATTATTAATGTTAATGTTATTACTAGAATCTTTGTTATCTTTGAATGTTGTTAATGATTGATTAAATAAACAACTGGCTCAGCAAAGGAAACTAAAAGAGTATGGGGGACCATGGATTCCACAAAGTGAGGGGAAATGGGGACATCCCTAGAACCTTATAACTTATTGTTGACTTAACTTTGTCCATCCCAATTCATATTTGCGCCTTGGTGAGATTAATAATGTTCGTCACCCAAACCTTGTACAACGAACCCTATTCTCAATAATTATGGACTATGGAGATAATTTTGCATATTGTGCACACCTTAGTGGGCCCATATTGCATAGGGATCCCTCCTTTGGGCCCATATTCCCTCACATTTATGTGTTTATGGTCATTTATGAACCCTTTCCTAGTTTTTAGGACGGTAAGCTATTTTCTAGCTTCCACTCTTACACCATGCATTGATGATCCTATTTTTGTGCTTCCAAGATATTTATGACCCCATTGGATGCCCTCTCTCACCTATTTTGACCTCCTTTATGTTTTGTAACCCCATTTGTGCATTAGTGTGCCTCCATGTGCTCTTCATGACTCCACTCCTTAGTTTTTGGGTAACTGCTCCTCATGGTGCTAATTCGAGAAAGGGAATCTTTTCACTAAGCTACCACTCCACTAATTCAAGTTAATTCTCCATGATGAAGTTTAAACCTTACTTATCTCTAATTTGGGTTGATCCATTTGGGTTAGAATGGTCCTCCTTATGCTATAAATCCATATGCCATCTCCTTGTTGAAGTTAATCTTGAGCTTTAGACCATGTTATTTATGCTATCTACCCGTGTTGGGAAGGTTAATATTATTAAGAGTGTGTTGAGACTTAGAGGGAGTCTATTTTTTCCCTTTTCTTCCATTGTAACACTCTACTAGTCCAGGTTCTCACACAAGAAGCCAGGAAATGGGAATGGCGAGCTAGGTCACATCTCATAGGCAGTGGAGATAGACAAGAAAGTAGTAGTGGGAAGCATTGTGTCTCTCGAAATAGGTAGTTTCGAGAGTAGTGAGACTAAGTGAGAATATACCTATGGATCCATGGTCTCAGCTCAGGGGTGACTTGTTCAAGCAAGGAAGGCTTGATGGTGTCTACGGTTGGCAAGAAATTTGTCCTGCTACAGCTAGTTGCTTATATTTTGAGATAAGTATTTTTCTTATGTTGTGTTTTCATTACATTATTTTATTTGGTATATGTGCAATGATGGCTGATTGGTTGTTTGAGTGTTCATGTATTGAATGTCAGGATCTACATGGGGGAAGGATGAATCTCATGGAATTTAGTTTCTATTCTTGTTACCTTCTTTCTATTCTTCTTCTTCATAATCATAAATTGTATTTTTGGCTCTATTTTATTGAGAGGGGCGTAACCATATGATCTGGTTCGACCATCTATGCTTATTTTTGTGTTTTTACACCTATTCCATTGCATCCGAAGCAACATTTCTAGTAAACAACACCTTTTGTTTCATTGAAAAAGCTTTTCGAATGACCAAGATATGTTTGTTTTGGTCCGATAGCTTTCCAGTGTCAAGATGAACGCACTCGTCATTATATTGTGAATCATTTGGTTGCATAATTGTTCTTATTTGTAGATCTGAGGATGAGAGAGGTATTCTATATGTAAAAGTAATCGATGGCTGGAGGTTGGCAACCATATGATGTGATTTTTATTAGTGAGAGATGACTATAGGGGACAGTCATCGGGAACCAGTTTTCCTTACTTTTTATGGTCTCTAACAGCACACACATAATAACACTGAAAAAGTAGATTATTTTTCAAATAATCAATGACATCAATACTTGGCTATTTATAAACTATGCTATCAAACAAACCCAAAATACATAAATTAGTTATTCACAACGAATATGATGTTTAGCATGTATTATTGATGTTCTTGTTTCAATTATGACCTTTATCTTGAACTTTGGAAATTATTAATCGAGTGTCAATTAATTATTTAATTAAGTGGCGTAATTAAATAATTAAATGTTGCAAACTTTAGTTATAATTGAATCTCCAGAATTTAATTTATTTGGGTGAATGGTTAGTCAGATCAATAGTAATTTATCTATATCCATTCTTCTTAAACCTTAGTTAGTCTTAATTTAGCACCTTTGGACTTATCTCAAGGTTCGGGGACATCACATAATCATTATTGTTAAGATTAATAGTAATAATGTGATTTATCCTAATCAATGTCGGCCCATAAAAACATTATTAAGATGTCATCGTTTTATTTTTTATCTTGTTAATGATAGGAGCCCACGCCGTGCTAAGTTTCCATCTGTCCTCCCTATTGATATTGAAAGGGTGTTTTTCAATTTCAATTGCTTCTCTTACTTGCCTCCTTGTGTAATGATCAATGTTGGCGATGACTTTGGCGTCTTCCAAAAGAATGTGGTGTTTGGAGGTAGTGCATAATTCTTTATCTGTCCATGGATGATGTCTGCGTTATGCTTCTTTAATCTTGTTAGTACCGAGCAACGAGTTTCTCCAATATACACCTTCCCGCAACCACATGAAATCAAGTACACACCTTTATTCTTTTTCGGGTCCACTTGATCTTTTGCATGGTACAAAATTCCATGCAACATGTTAAAAGGTGAGAAGGAGACCCTTATTCGTTTCTTCCTCGGTATGTTGGCTATTTTTTCCATTGACCCTTGGATGTAAGGAAGCTTTATTGATTTAATAACTCCATTTTGATTCCTTGCCTACCTTACAACCTAGGACCTCTTCATGGTTTTTCTAATTAGATTCTCATTGTAGTCGTTATCTTTGAAGACTTTGACAAGGTGCTCTAGTTCACGATCCAAGTGTGTCGAATCAGATATTCTCTTGGCTCTAATAGTCAAGGTGTTAATGAGGTTGATTTTTTGTGTTGGCTGATGATGAGAGTCAGATCAAATATACTTATATGTGTGCATGTTTTTTCGATAAACCTGGTGTGCTAAAGATTCGTCTTCTTTTCTAGATAGAAGGATGTCTAAAAAAGAAATACTATTGTCCTTTTCAATTTCCATTGTGAACTTGATGTCATCTGATTGGTTGTTCACGTGTCTTAAGAAACCCCCTAGCTTATATTTCCTATGGGGCCATATGAAGTGGGTGTCATCCACATTACGTCACCATTGTTTTGGTTTCTGTAGAGCAGAGTTGATGGCCTTGTCTTCGAAGTGCTCCATGAAAATGTTTGCCACAACAAGGGAGAGAGGTGAGCCCATTGCCACACCATTGATTTGCTCATAAATGTCCGCTCGGTAACTAAAGTAGGAGGATTTTAAACACACATCAACCATGCTAAATAACATTATTATTATTATTATTAATCTTAATAATAATGTTTATAAGGGCCGACATAATTCAATAATCAGGATAAAAAACATTATTAATAAGAAAACAAAATTAAAAGATTAGGCTGAGAAACTCTAAGGTATCTCCTGAAGATGGGATGAACTATCTAGCCCCGAACGTCGAGTAATTTCTGCATTTTTAACACGGGGTTTACTATAGTTGTAATTGGTATTTTCATTTGGTAGGGGGGGTGCAAGGATTGAGGATTGCGATTTTAAGTGTGAAAGGGACAAAGAATGAAGGCGTGCCTATTACTTTTTTCAAAGTTAGACATATGAAGTGTCTTTCATCTTTGCATAGCATTTGAAGGAGAATGATAGTGTATTTTGATTTTCTTTTAATGTTGTAGTATGTGGCATTGTTGTGAAGGTCAATCTTTGATGTTCATTGTTACCAATGTCAATAGTTGACCTTGTTAATTCCAATACTTAGGATATATGGGTAGTTTAATGCCCAAGCCATCTTGAGGGGAATTTGTTTCTTGTTACCTTGATTTATGGGTGGAATTGGTATGTGCTTTGGTTGAGAGTGGTCTCATGGAGGACAATTGTAAGTATTAAATGCCATGACAACATAGGTTGGAAACTTAAGAGGGCTAGATCTAGGTGTGTATACAACTTGCATGACCATTCCAAGTGCACCATTTACTAATCCTGATTGGACACATGAATTGTAGGATAAATTTACTCGCTTCCCTACACAAAGCAATATTTATTTTTGCTAGTTGTTGGTCATAAACTTGTTTTGTATCTAAACCATTGGTGAAATCTACAAAAGAGTGTGCAATATCCATAGTCAATGCTTGGAGCATGTATTTGTTATGATTGTTTGTAAGATTGTTCATTGCGATTCAGATTCCAATGATGGAAAAGAAGTAAATGTCAAAATCAACCTAAAAAAATGGGAACTACAATTTTATTAAATAATGCATGGCCGGATTCCTATGATGACAAACAACAAAACTTTGAGATTGTATAACATGTAGTCTTCTTCCTTAAATATTTCAATAAAACATATATATTTTTAATTTAGTGTGAGATGTATATTTGAGTAGTATTGTTGGACTCATTTATAATATTACATAGTTTATTTTTCACATGCCTAACATACATTTCTTGGAATTTTTTTTATGACATAAAATATCTCTCCATACAAAATTGATATCTTATTTTGGTTGAGAGAAATAGTCCACAAAAACATACAAGGTGCAATATACCACTATACTTATGCAAATGAGAAAAATAACAAGAGAGTGGTGCTTCCAACTAACATCATGGTGTATTGGTTGCAATGTGAGTATGTTTGTTGTCAAAATATGCCCATTACTAACTTTCCAAATATTTACCTATAAATTGCTCACAACATGTAATGCACAGAGAATTAATAAATTAATAGTTTATTATTAATTATGTTGAATAATACTTTCACTATTATTTTATTATTTTATTATTTTTAGGAGAAAGTAAAAAATAAAACATTTTGTAATAAAGCATTTTCATTTAATAAAATATGCTGAAGGGGGACAAAAGTGGATATAGCTGTTAAAGAGTGTTTGCTGACCCACAAGAGGAAAATACAAGTGGTTGAAGCCACTGAGTGAGAACTCAAGATACACGAGGAATTATCCCCAAAAATCAGGTCACAACTCCTAGTTGAGTGCTAAAGAGCAGGAGGCTCATAAATGACAAATTCATAGGCAAAATACTATATATTAGTATGTCCATGAGCAACAGGAGGCTAGCATTGGATGAGGATTGAATCTGAGAATGCAATAGATTGCACATTGAAGGATTTTTCACTTGTGGTTCAATGAACAAGCTCGTGGGTTCTGGAGCAAGTGACTTGGCTGCTCTGGGAGTTGGTTGGGAGGAACAACTTCTCCACTTGTGTTTTCCCAACATTGGTGCCAGGTTCATAATCTATGTTTTAAAATGATTGTAGAATGTTTTTATTCTATATCTGAAGAGGTTATTGTAAGACCTAGTATGAATCAATTAGTTTAATTATGATATGACTAAATGTTTAGTAGCAGTAGGAAATTCTATGACTAGACGCCCATACTTGAATTAAGAACTTTGTTTTTATTTATGGAATTCTGCACTTAAATGGATTTGTATCGTCTATTTCCAATTTCTTCTTATACAATTGATTTAGTAATACATCACTGCACTCCTTATTTATATTAAATTCTCAGTATGTAATTAGAAACTAATAATAGGTGTAATCCTCTAGTCATGTTAGCATAAGTCTATTTTACTTCAGATTTAAACAGAATAATAAGTACGTACATACATAAATACACACACACACACACACACACACACAGAGAGGAAGAGTACCACCAAATTATTTACACATATAGAATTATATTAGAATGCAATCATAAGATCTTATTTATGTATAGAATAGATCTATACAATTAAATCATATGAAAGAATCTTACATTATAATACAATAATTATACAAACTTTAGGGATCTAAATTATTATTTATTTAACTAGTAAAGGAAATAAAACTATATATCAATCTTCTAACAAAACAACGATTACATAAACCAGTCTTAGGAATCTAAGCAAACGACACAACCGAATAAAGAATTCAAAAACACACACCATCTATGATTTAGATCACCTAAATCGTAGATATACAGTATTAAAATGTGAAAGAAAAATGATCTAAATCTAACAGGTTACATGCCATTGTAGACAAATCAAATCAAATCATATTAGTCTTTTCCTATAATCAAATCAAAATCAAATTCAAGAACTCTGTTAAAACAATCTTAGTCTAACAGGTTACATGCCATCGTAGACAAATCAAATCAAATCATATTAGTCTTTTCCTATAATCAAATCAAAATCAAATTCAAGAACTCTGTTAAAACAATCTTTCTAGATTCTGCATAAAAAACCATATACGGATCAAAGATCCTAAGCTAGAGTTATACTATCCACAAGGTAAATGAAATGCAGATAAAAATCAAATTAAGTCTTATACATTTCCAGCCTACACGCTAGCTGTTACAGATTCGAAAAAATGGTTTTGTTTCCCCAAGAATCAATGTTAAAGCCATCACTAATGGTAGCCGAGTCTTGCTTAAAATCAAAAGGCTACCTAGTATACAAGAAATTGCAGACCCTACGGGCCGTTTATTAAATCAACAAAACAAATTAAATATAAGGCCGTAAGTCTAGATCATGGCCACCACTATCTATGCAGAGGAAAAACTCTAGCATACACACAAACACTTCCATCATATCCACTAAACGTATGCAATAATATAACATCAAAACAATTACTATATTTAGGGTCGTAAGACCATAGATGATGTCAGCGTTTGTTTTTAAAATAAATAGTATACACATAAATATAAAGAAAAAACGATTATCGAAATTAAACAGCCTAAAGGTCGGGATTCATTATTAATAATCAAAACATATAATAAGAAGTGGTTGTAAGACCATATTTGATGGCTTCCATGCCATTTGAAATACCGGGGTTTAAACATTAATGGGAATAAGGCCATTCAAATGGAACCCAAACCGTGTCAAATTTATACTGAAAACATTACAGAACTCCTAATTCAAAGTGTTGTAGCAATGGCCGCAAATCTAGTGCAAGGCAAACCCTCAGGGTTTTACAAAACACATGAAATCAAAATTAAGGACTTATCTTAACAAATGATGGTGAAGACCATTCGTAACCTCACGACTCCTAGCTAGTGTGACCTGCAACCACAATATGGTTTGGTCAGTCTGTGCTCGAGACCTTAAACAATGAAAACAAGAAATTAGCTAAAGGATGAGCCAAACCTACCTGGGCGTTTGGAAACACGGGCCTAGGAGGAGGTGACCTTGTCGCCTCCCTCTCCAGTGCCTTTAACCTGTACATTTTCATTACTGTCATAAATAATAAACAACTGAAATTAAATCAAATGGAGGAAAAGCTTGGGACAAAACCTTACCTCGACATTTTTGCAGAGAGGTCTAGGGGTCGGCTCCTCCAGAGAACCCTAATCTCTCCTCTGCTTGCACACACAAACGAAGAAATTCAGTCATTTCTAATGCTAAATATCTACAAATAAAAATGCAACGCTGAGTTAAATTAAAACCCTTATCTGTTAACAGACAATTTTAAAGAGCAAAATTGTGGCAAGCAAGGTTGTGGCTCTGCATTTCCGTCTGCCATTGTATCGAGAAGCCCATTAATCACCTTGGGAAAGATACAAACAACATGTTGTTAACACTTGCGAAAACTAGAAAGAAATACCTTACGCCACAATAACTTTGAAACATAGCAGAGCTCTTTGGCTCTTGCAGGACATACAAAAGACCCAACAACCATACATTTCCACAGTAGACAGAGAAGAACTTTTCGGATCTTATCGGCCATACAAAGATTAAAAAAACCTGTTCATTTCCACCATAAGCATAGTAGAGCTTGGCTCTGCCTTCCCACCCAAACCAATAGGAAAAATGAGGCTCCAAACAAAATTCCAGGCACATTAAACCTCGGTCCAAACCCTATCTTCAATATGAACAGATGGACGGTGGGCATGTAGTCACATATCAGTGTGGAATACCTGGATGCATTGTCAACTCGCAGCTAGGTCACACTTTAAATGCCAAATTCAACCAAGGACAAAGCATAATAACTCTCGACAACATAATCATTAAGTAGAAATCATTGCAATCAAAATCTTACAATATAAGCCGAATGCCAAGAACCTTCACATCATATGAACCATGGCATGTAATGCCCAGTGTTTGTATCATGCCAAGAACCTTCGCATCGTTGGAACCATGGCATGTAATTCTAATGTTTGTTAGGCCAAGAACCATATACCTTTAATACTTTGCAACCATGGCGTAAAACCTTATGCTAAACCATATAATATTGCAATCAAGATATAAACCATATATGCTAAGAAACATAACCATCGTGGATCATAAGGGCAAGGCATACCACTTTACAAACCATATAGTTTCTTGTTGCCAAAACATTATTTTTAAAATTGTCATGACTTTATTAATATAACAAAAGGTCACCATATGGTGGTACCATATGCCTTACAAACCCTAAGCACCTTACGCTTGAAGTGGAGGTCACCATACACCATAGCTTAGACTATGGAAAGGCCCAACGCCTTTTAATTATCACTTAACCAATGCAATACCTAAGAGTTAGGGTTAAGACTATGGATAGTTTCCCCACCCCTTAGGCTATTTAAATCCCTCAGAAAAAGAAAAAAAAAACAATTAAGAGCAAGTAAAAATGAAGAACATCACCTACGTGGACATGGTTGAAGGTTCTGAAAGGAGCTAGCCATTGCCACAATCAACAGAACCTGTCTAGTCATAAACAAACAAGATAAAAATATTAAAACTTACATAAGTAAATCATGAGGAATCTCCTAAATAAGTATGAAAATAATGCAAATATTTTTTTCTATTACAATTTTTAGGTATGTTACACAACATGTCTGAAATTGTTTTTGCAATGTAAGTCTTCAATGAAACACTTACATATACAGTATAATCTTAAAAATTTGTATATTAATTTTCCAAAAACAAAACAATTTGTTAATAATTGATGGAGTAAGTGAACCAATATGTAAAATATTAGGTTAAAACAATGTAATATTAAATTTATATAAGCAATATAATAAAACAAACAATTTAATTATATATAATAAAGGAATTCATATAAATACAACAATATAAAATGATATAATATTTAATTTATAAAGTATCTAAAGTAAAATCAATTTAATTTATATGATAAAACATTTATATAAGTAAAATTATATACGAGTGAAGGAATGAGTTAAGCATCATATGATATTTTTTTAATAAACCCCAACATGATATGATATTGGATTTGGATTTACAAACTAGAAGAAGCATCTTATTTATAAATATATTTTGCAACGATATAAATATTTAATATATAGTTGATAATAATCAAAATTATCATTAAAAGTTTTTTTGAATTATTATTTGTTTAAATATTTGAATTTTAAAGAATTAAATTATCAATTTTCAATTCTTATGAATTCAATTTTATGGGTTTTTGAGAATGGGGTTCTTTAGGGTGCCTCCCTTAGAATTGTTATTGTGCATGTAATGATTTGTGGACATAATTGCCGAGGTTGTGAACCATGCATTAAAAAAATATATTAATTTTATTTTAGAATAATTTTTTATTTTTTAAATAAAAATAATTAATAAATCATTTAATATTCTTAATTTGTGATATATTAAAAAAAACATATTTTTAAAGTGAGAATATGTGAAGCTATTAATTGTCTCTGTAAAAACAAGAATCCCATTGCATTCATTGATTGAAAGTACATTGTCAATTCAAGCGAGACACCAATTGGTGTATGAGACCCCCTTGTTTGTGGGACAAGGGACCGTCCTCTACACAGTGATTTAACTACTAAAGTCTACAGAGGTGTACGTACCTTACCCGCCTAAGGATTTGAACCTATGACCTCCTAGGAGGAAACACATGCTCTTAACCATTAGGTCCACTATCGGTAGATAGATATCATGAAACGATGAAGGTGTGGTGACACTGAGCAGTATAAGCGCTAATCAAAACGCTCCAACTAGCTTGAATCTTGTTCATCAATTTTATTTGAAATTGTAATTTGGAGTGTCCAGATTGCAATTTTGGTAATTTGAGTAGTTTTAAAATAGACCATTTAATTTAGGAAAGACAATTACAATTGCTAAATTTACAAAATTGCTGAAATCAACAATTTTCATGAACAATTTTGACTGATTTTTATTACAAATTTACTGGAAAACGAGGTGTTTTAGTTTTCTTTTACCCTAATTATAGTAACATGACAGAAAATGATGGCCGAAAATTGAAGTTACTTGCACAAAGTGTCATTCTTGAGCTACATAGCTACGACTACCATGACCCTCCATTTCATGGCATGCATAATGTCATTTCGTTGTTTTGGCCCTCCATACGTTGATAATACTTGCATTTTAGAGGGTCCGAGATTGAATGCATTGGGTGTTGGGACTATTCTTACTAGCGTGATAGGGGAGGATCCTCAAAGGGTGTAACACACCTAAAAATCGTAAATAATTTTTTTTTACATGTATTACTTTTATAGTTATTTAGCAGAATCATATGTTTTACTGTTGGTGGTTTTAATATCTTGGTCTTGTTGGTCATGACAAGTTTGTTGAAGCTTACGATGGCTAGTACTTTTCGGAACCTTCAGCCATGTTCACGCAGGTGATGTACTTTGTTTACCTGTTCTGTATTTATTTATCTTACTTTCAAGGATTGGCCTTAACATAGTTTACACTATGTATGTAAAGACCTTCCCCTAAGTGTGAGACGCTTAGGGTTTGTAAGCGTACGATCCTCCATACAATGACCTCTTAATGTGAATACGAAGCAAGTGTTTATACTACTTATGTTTGGCATGGAATACGAAGCAAGTGTTTATACTAATTCTTTATGATCCTTGATGATCATGGTGTCAATGCTATATCATAAAGTTTTTGAACTATATTTTATGGATTGCAATGCGTAAAGCCAAACTATGCTTATATTATAGTTTCCATGTTTTTAATTACATAGTCTCATTCTATGATAATAGTTACCTTGATGACCTTGGCTTAAACTAGCGCTAAGGTGTTAGTATGGAATGGTGATTTGGTTGTTATATACCTATATACTATGGAATGATGAAGAGGGGATGGACCTTGACATAATCTATGAAGGCATTAGATGCCAATCCTATTACCATGATATATTAATGCATACGCCAACAAACATATTATAAGATTTATCTTTGAAGTTCTTAACTTAGCCATGGTCATAATTATATATGTTAGGTTTTGCGTGGTGTAATATACGATTGGGTGCTTGTAACCAAGCCGCAAGGTTCAATGGCATGTAATGATTTGGTTTTACTAATGTTATGGCCATGATTTTGATATGGTACTGGGTTGAATTAAATGATCTGTCCTGGCTACGAGTTGACAGCGCAGCCAAGCCTTGAGTTGGCACGAGGGTTTGATCTCCACCCTAGACTTGGATGGTGAGATCAAATGGTCTCGTAGGGTTTTGCAAACACTCATTTACTATATCCTTATCCCTCATTTGGTTATGTTTGTTGGTCGGAGGCTGGTTGAGGCCGAGATTTGCTCTGCACAGAACTTGCTCTGGTTTACTTACGTTAATGATGTTGTTTGCTCCGCTCTAACTGTGTTGATGAATTGTGTGAGGTAAATTCTATCGGAGGTTTCCTCAACTGACTTTCTCCCAGTTCCAGAGCTTCGATGAGCCTGTCAATTTTTTCTGCCATGCGGCTAGTCTGTTTCAACAGGTGAGTAATCTTACCATTTTGCACTTTATCTATTTGTTTACAATAGTTGTATTTTAAATCATTACTGAAGGTTTTTCCCTTGGTGGTTGCAGGATACGGAGGGATAAGGGTGCTCTAGGGAGTCGACCCTTGGCCCTTGTTTCCAAAAGCTATGGTAAGTCCTCAAATTCTTTCTTTGTTTATTATGGGATTTTAAAGTAATGCTATAATGTGATTATCACTGACGGTGAATGGAAAAATTTGCAGGTTGGAACTAGAGAAGGAGGCGATAGGGTCACCTCCTACCAGGCCCACGTTTCCAAATGCCCAGGTACTCCCTTTTCGATCTTATTCCCTTTGCTTAGTTTTTACACAGGTTTTAACATACGGTTAATACCTTAGTCTAAAAAATGGTTGTAGGTGGAGCCAAAGAGGGCATGGAAATAAGGATGAAGGCTACTATTGAAAAATTTTAAACGGAGGGGTTCCAAAAAAATAGAAATTAGTTCAATAAAAAACCTAGTTTGTTTCCAAATAACATAGTGCACCTATCTTTGATCCCATCCTTCAAGCATCTGCCCCAAACCCTCGCACATTGAAAACGTGGTAACTAAAAATTGTTTGCTTTTGGCGCTAAAATGATCAATAAACGACGAAGATATCCATGCTATAGTTGGTACAACACGTTCTTCTCCCCATAGATACCAATGTTTCCATACTTGGCACTCGGAAGCTCTTCTAACCACATGCTTGGAATCTGGAATCTAGAAAATCTAGGCTGCATGCCAACAACGTGTCAACTCTACTCCATGCGAGCAATTGAGAGTGTGTAAGTGGTATTGGTTAGTGGTAATAATGGCTTAGTAATTTCTAGATGAGGTACTCTCTTCATGTTAATTCCACTTCCAAACTACACTCACATCTATCCAGAAAACATCAACAATAAATCTGACTTGCATTTAACATTTAAACAATGGTTGATATCATGTAGTTGCTAGGCCTTGGGGCACATTAACCCAAGTCAACTGTAGCCAAAAAATCCTTTAAAATCAACAATTAAATAAACCATAAATAAAAATTATTGCACACTATCACAAAACCTTAGTCTAAACCTCGAAAATTTTCAAATTACCCAAAATTAATATATCCAACTAAAACATATATCCCATCACGTTATAACATATATATATATCCCTATCAAAGACATAAGAAACACATAAAATGTGATAAAGAACCATAACCCTCGAGATATAACATATATATCCCCATCAAAGACATAAAAAGCACATAAAATGTGATAAAGAGCCATAACGCTTATTAAAAACCAATGCCTGAGCTTAAAAAACATGTGCGTTCGGTCCATCCAACGGACCAACAGCGAAGTCTAACATTGACTTCAACAAGGTAGGGGTTGCCGAATTGGAATTATATAATGGAATGATTTCAACAAGGAATTCCCATTTCCAAGAAGACGTAGGATGGGTCATCCACTGACTAAAACATGTATAAAATTTGGACCTAGTCCTGTCCATTATTACCATTATTTTTTTATGTGCCTTCCATAAAATATAAAATCTGCACACAAATGCCAAATGTGAAAGTCAAGTCAGTTTTCCAAACATGAACTATAATCCCCTGGACGAAAGGTTTCCTCATACATATTTCTTGGATTTCGAAGGTCACAGCCTGATGGATTTTGCCAACATGATTGCACCCAACGTTGCTTATGCATTTGCAACAGCGTTTGAAATGTTTGAACAAATCAAACACCTCTGTATTCAGGGTTTTCAAAGTCCATTTAATTCCAAGAAGAGCCGTAGTCAGCACCGGAGTCCCCTTTAGATTGTGCAAGGAATGCTAGAAGTGGTCGAAGACAATCCATTGATCAACTTTTTGCGCCCAGAAGTCTTGGCATATGAGATTGTATTTTGGTTCTACAGTTAATTCAGCTCCTTAGTACCGCGATTCAAAAAAAAATCAATGTCTGAAATAAATATTTCCTGCCATAGTCAATGAACTTGCGTGAAAGACCAATCAAGAATTTGCATGCCAGGAGCTCGCGAGCGTGAGTCTGTTGATGATTCAAAGCTTATAGGTAATTGAGTTGCTCTCTAATAAATCATGTACCCTATTCATGCAATCAAAGAAATACCTGATACGAATAGTATAAAATCTATTGTCCAATTTTTAATAGACACATCTTAATCCAATTTCACATCAATTCTCTCTCTCTCTCTCTCTATATACACACACACACACACACACACACACACACACACACACACACACACATATATATATCAAACATTGAATTTCAATACTGAAAATTAATATAAGTGACAGACATGTTGGGATCTCTGCATTTGATCATATATATTTCTCGATAAAATTGCATGCCAGTCCACTTGTTATTCAGAACACAACACATTTGGCACATGTTATCCACAACACAACACATTTGGCACCCAAGTTTGAAACCCCAGCTTTGTCAGTCTAGGTCAAGAAACTAGGTCATAGACATTGAATTCTAAATCCAGGGAGATGAGATTTCGAAATACAAATAAAAAATAGTTGACTAATGAATGAGTTAATTCTTTGCAAACACCATGCAGCATCCCAAGTTACTAGGCTGACACAATCCTGCCATGAGGTCTTGAGACACGAATAGACACCAATGTCACATATTTGGGCCAATAGAATGACAATTAATTACAATTAAGAAAAAATTATGCATAAATAAATAATACTCTAACTAGGAGTAAACTTTCTACCCGACCATTTGCACCGATCGGACGACCAGCAACGCTTGATGTGACAGCTCACGTGAGCTAGGTCGTCCGATCGATGCAAATGGTCGGGTAGAAAGGTTACTCCCCCTAACTATAATGTAATTTTAGAATAATTAAAATTAACATAATAAATTAATAGCCCTATATATTCCTTGTAGAAGACATAATAATATTATATGACAATTTAATGTTTTAACATATAGCAAAAACACAAATTCCAACCATGTGACAAAAGATTGTTACACAATTAACATATCCCTTTTTAAATGATTTTTTTATAAATATATTTAATAAATTATAAATTAATGACGATGGTTTCTTTTAATCAACGAGTCACCCAAATTCCAACAAAGTGATAAAAGATTGTCACACAACTTTTAAATTAATTGCAATAATTTTCTATAAATTTAAATTAAAAAACTTTTAATTCAGGACGATGGTCTCTTTTAATTGACCAATCACGTTTGAGATATTGATGCCTCTCAACAATATTTAATATTTAATGTGATTGTAATGATTAATTGTATAACTTCATAGTCAAGATATATCTAGAGGAGATGATTTGGCATGAAGTTGCTTGGAATCTTCATTTTTCCATTTAAAAAGGTTTTGACACAGACCACCCGTGACTAAATGGCTCCTATTAATACTGATAAATAATTCATTACATTCATCTTTTAAAGAAAAAATCGAATAATATAAACTTTCCACCGACTTAATTGCTATTCGGAAAAAGACATTTGACTCGATTATTCTCCCATCTTACATATATATCACATTGGATTCCAAGCTCTATGTTTCCTTCACCCTTAAAATATATCCAAATCTGCAATACCAAATGGAAACACAACCTAAAAGGATATCCAAATATATAACTGTATTTCGAGATGGAAAATAAAGCTAGATAGGTAAAGGCAATTTCTAGATGGAAAGTAAAGCTAGGTGACTTTATGTTTGGAAAACTAGGGTTTTGAGAGTCGTTTGCTGGTTTTCTTTCTTTAGGTGGTTGGGGTTTCTCCCAACTATCCTTTCACCTCTGTAAGAGTGTTTTGTGGTGGCTCAGTTCGGTTTGCCTCTCCATAGATCCCTGGTGCGGCGACTTCCGGCGGTGGCGACAATCTTTATAGGCAAGTTTTCCTTCGCTGTTAGCGGATTTGTGGCGGTGGTGGATGGACTGTCTGGTGTCCGTGTGTTGCGGCCGAGCCCTTCCCAAGTGCCGTTTGTTATGTTGCGGGATCTACCTCCAGATCGTTGCCGCCTGGAGTGGCGACCGTTCTTGCGGTGGCAATTTCTTCGGGGCCTTGCTTGGACATTGACGACGACATCTTTTTGGTCTTTGTGGCGGTGGTCGGTGCTCCTGGGTGGGTTGTGCCCATGCTGCCGATGGCTCTTTTGGCAGTAGCTCCTACAAGCTCATCTTTCGTGGATCTGGATCTGCTTGTTTAGGGCAGTTTTCAGTTCTCTTTTGGCTGCGGGATGTTGGGGTTTTCTCCATGTGTTTGCTTTTTTGTACATGCCCCTAGCGCTTCTTTGGTCTGGTTCTGGGTAGGTGCTCAAGTTGTTGAACACTATTTGTGGTTTGTTTCTTTGGCTGGGTGCCTCGCCCTGGTTGTTTGTGGGTATTGAGCACTGTTTGAGGGTTTTGAACTTTGTATGTGGGTTTTCACTGCATATGATACCTAGTAACATAGATGTGTATATTGTTACCTTTGATTCTAATGAATATCAAGGAACTGCTATTTTTCATCTAAAAAAACAAAGCTAGGCAAAGGCAATTTTGATGATTTAATAGACCATAAAATTAAGTGGTGGATATAAACAACATTTATTATTATTATTATTATAATATAATTATTGTTAGTTTAAATTAGTATAGAAATACACATTTTGACTTTTTTTAATTTTTTTTTTATAATCATGATTAGATTAAACATTAAATTGATAATTGATATATGTGATTTTTTTAAAATATATATTTTAACCTTTTTTATTAATATTTTTATAATCATAATCAAGTTAAACATCAAATTGATAATTGATATATGAGATTCTTTTTAAATGTCTATAGAGATATACAATATTGTGTCCTTCAAAGAAAAAACTTGTTAGGTTTATTCAAGTTGTTATCCATAGATATTCATGGTCTTTAACATTTCTTTCCTTGAATCACAAGTAAAGTGAATATAGTAAGAACATTAAAAACTTAAAACTTGTTAAGTTTATTCAAGTTGTTATCCATAGATATTCATGGTCTTTAACATTTCTTTCTTTGAATCATAAGCAAAGTGAAAATAGTAAGAACATTAATAACCTAAAACTTATAGACTTTTCAAATCAAAAATAAATTACACCTTGCAAATCTTGAGTAGTTGTAAATAACATTAATAATAAAGAAAATAAATATTAAAAACATTTGAAAATCACTATAACTAGTATTAGTTTATTATTTATTTTTAAAATAATTGTTGAATTGCTATATAATATTATCATAACACTTACACTATGTTAATTTTGAAAAAACTTGGGCACCTAAAAAGAACTAATCAAAATGACATTCCATTATTGAAACTAATCAAAGTGACATTTCATTATAGACCCCTTTTGACATGGGTAAAATGCAATTATAAACCCTTTTGACATGGGTAAAATTAAAATGTACGTTCCATTATTAAAACTAATCAAAATGACATTTCATTATAGACCCCCTTTGACATAGGAAAAATGGAAGTTAGTTTTAAAATGCATTTTAGCTTTAAATTTTTACAACTACATAGAAAACCAATACAAAACTCTTCGCAATACACATGCATCAATTATGTAAAAAGATCATTCATATTCCATATTGAGAAGGTGATAGAGTAAGAATTTATTATAAAAAAATTAGTAACCCATATGAGTTTTATGAATTATGTAAAGATATTTTTCATATTTTATGTTGAAAATGTGATTAATAAAAATTTATTCAAAAATGTAGTATTCAATATAAGTTATTACTATTTGATTGTTTTCCAATGCTTGAGGTTGGGATAAGAGATAAACTAAATTTGAATAGCTCTTGGACATCCCTATATGGCATGTAAAAGTTAAAATGACCCTAAAACTAAGAAGAACAAGAGAAATATGTATAAGGATCATAGCTTTCAAATACATGCACTTGTTAACATGGAAGCTTTTCTTGCTAAAATGATGTTGCTAAAAATAAAATAGTTAACTTGCCAAAAATCCAAATCAAAACCCATCATACAAAGCCCATGTGCCCATGTTTTTAGTTACAACATGTACAAATTCAGATTTAGATTAAAAATGGATGGAAAGTATGACCATATTATCTAATCATCAATGTCAATCGTTAACATGAAAATACATGTCATGCCATCCTAAAAAATCATTAAAACTTCCTTGAAACGTACAGGAATGTCATTGAAATCTACATGAAACTTCCTTGAAATATATCTAGAGAATTTTGGGTATGCCAACAAGTCATTGAGTCCACAATGAAGTCCCCAATAAATTGGGGATGTTTTTTCAGGGGACTCCAAATCCCCTAGAACAATGGGTAAAGGGAATTTGTTTTAGGGGGTGCTCATGTAGCTTAGAGAAATTCATTTTAAGAAGTTATTGATGGTCATATTAAGATGTTATTGATGTTTTAATATCGCTTTCTTAGTGTCTGTGTGTGTTTACATAATTCAATCAAAGAGTAATTAAAGTTTTCCATTAATTTTTTTTTTACTATTGGTATCATTGTTTTGGGGGTTCTCCATGATTCATTGCAATTATTTTTAGTTAGACGAATTTATGGAGTCCATTATAAAAAATTATTGTGAAGATAATTATATCTTTTGTATTTTAGAAAAAACATTTTAATAATAATTGTCTGGAAATGCTATAAAATTTGGGTAACTTTTTTGACAACCCATATAACTAACTGAGAAAATTAAAAACAATATAAGATTAAAGAAAAATAATAATACCAAAATCAATGATAGTATTCATAATTTTCATAGTTAAAGCGACACTACTCAAAAACACATGGGGGTAAATGAATTGGTAAAATACCATCTTAGAGTGATCTAAATAGCACAGATCTAACTAGTGATTTCAGAGTATTGTAAGTTGCGACTTGTATTAAATTTTAAAATGATTTTGTATCTTGGAGAAATCTTGCATTTGAGATGTGATCTGTCAATTTGGAGCCGTTATTTTGCACCTTTAATCCAAGCTTGGAACAACCATCTTGCGTCTTGTAGTGAATCTTGGAGTGATCTTGAATTTTGAAGAAATACATATTGGAACTAATCTAAGTAGTGATCACAAAGTGATCTGTATTGGAGCCAATCTAAAAACCTATCATGCATCTTTATCCTTTATCAAAATTTTTGGGGGGAGGTGGGAGGTGAGCAGGTTGAGGGAGGTCATATGGCTTGCGAAAACAACTAAGGGAGGTCGTGGGAGGGAAGAGGAGAAGGGAGCGAGTGAGCATGGACTTGAAGGGGATCCAAGAGGAGGTCACAGTGGATAGAAGGATATTGATGGAGGAGTTGGGGGTTTTGGCGAAGGAAAAAGGGGTGTGACAACCAGCGCATGGTTGTTTAGTGGGAAGCAAAATGGAAAGCGATTATGGGTAGGAGGAAAAGACCCGCAAAAGGAGAAAAAGATGGTTTATTTAGTTGATTCAATAGGCTTTTCTATAGATGGCATTAGGAATACTAGTATCCTAGCCATACAAAATGTATTCTAACACTAGATTCCATTAAGAGAGCGACCTTAACATTATATTCCTTTAAACCCTAATAGTGGGGTGAAATCCATAGTGTAGTCACACAATGCCAAGTTCAATGGTATCAAGAAGAGTATGACAGGATCCCATGACATTGGTGGACCAGTTACCAATTTGATGCTAGATATAGAAAATATGGATAGTGAAACCCCCATTGTGGCAAGCCGATATGAGATCCCATTAAAGATAGTTTGTCCCCTCACAATTTGTGGTGGTCTCGAATATTGGGGAGGATATTCATGTAAACGATGAGGTTAAGATCAAGGTAGTGGATGCATAGGTACCTACACCAATTCCATCCATGCCCTAGACAGAGAAACCACCCCTACCCGACTAGGACAATTTTAACTTCCTTTTAGTGGACATAGGAATCTCTAAGTCAGGAGGAATCATCTTATATTTTCTGCATTGAATGTTGGATGGGGAGGCCTTTAATATATGGAATTTGTTAAAATGGGAATCCAAAGGGATATTTTTGAACTCCTATTGGGGGTTGGGAACGGAGTATGTTTTCCTCTTATTCAAATTGGAAGCAGTCTCTCACCATGTTCTATAGTTCGTCTCTTGCACATTGCAGTATCATTGGATTTTGTGCAATCATGGAGGGCATATTTTAACCTTGGGGATCGTGGTTAGGATAACTATCCATTATGGATAGATTTTCCCTGTCTCCCCATAGACATGCATCCATGTGTGTATTTGTTTTCCCATATGTATGGTACATTCCTTATTCTAGATGGTCGTCATTACTATTTTTTAGTGTCCCCAAGGATTTATGCTGATGTGGTTCTAAAGTGCAAGATTCCACCATTCATATCATTTTACAATACCAATGGAGTTTGCTAGCACAAAGTCTACTATTTAAACTTAAAAAATGCATGTTTTACTTATCATGCTCAGGACCACTTGATTTGTAACTTCCCTCACTATCGTCCTAGGGTTGGGGAAGGTAGGGAGAGGGAGTATCATCCACAATTCTAGTTTTCGGTTTAGGGGGCACCTATGTCGCCTAAATTCCTGTGATAGGTAGTGAAAGTTCTTAGGGTACAACTATTGGTGGATTTTTATGTGGGAGGTCAAGCTCTGGTTCAAGTGGCATTGGTAGTGCTGTTGGTGGGGCGAAAGTGGGTCTCCCAATGATAGACATAGGTATAGGAATAGTTGTGGGATCTAGGTTGGTCCTAGAGATAGATTCAAGGTTAGAATTAGGAGGAGAAAATCCAGGAGACAATAGGGGAAATCAGCTTTGGAGATCTGATGCCCCTAAGGGACCTTTGGCTTCTATGGCAACAACTTATGGTCAACATAACATTTCTTATCAAGGAGGCCTAAAGATGAAATCTAAGGCGCATCAGATGAGTAGCAATAGTACATAGTTGAGCATGTGTAGATGATAAATTCCTCCAAGTGGAACAAAATCACTTCCACCGTGCATATGGATAAGCCTGCTAATGAGATGAGTCCACAACAAAATTCTTACAAGGATGATTTTTCCAAATTAGTGAACACACGCATACCTAAGGACATTGAGATCGACAACCATTATAGTAGCATTGGACAACATCTCCTATTAGGATGAAGTTATCCTTAATGTTTTGGAATGTGAGAGGGATGAGAATTCAAGCAGTGTGAGATAATGTTTCTAGTTGGGTGTGTTCTTCTTATAAGAGTTCAATTCAACACGGTTTGAGCTATGAAACAAGGTGAGCTATTGCTTAAATGGACCCTTTTGTACCTCAGAGCATTGTTAAGGGAGTGGAGGGGTAGCGATTTATTTTTTCCTTCGTTATAGAGTTTGGTAGTCTCCTCAAGGTCGAACCCAAAGGATAGGTCTATCTGGTTCAACCTCTTGATTTAGGACCAAGTGATTGGAATTTGTGTTGTCTATGCCCTCTATTCCATCTCCAATAGGATTCAACTATAGTATTTGATGGTCTCATCTTTACCGATAGTAGAGTGGATAGTTAGTGACTACTTCAACATTGTCAAGTGAGATGGGGACAAATGCGGTGGTATGGGTCCAATGATGAATGGCTTGGAAAAACAAGCTTGGTGCAAGTGCAAGGCAAGGGAAAATTTAGCTTATGGGCTATTTTTTTACTTTTTCCAAGAAAGGTTTCACCAATTTTCCTATTTTCAAAGATGATTCACCCAAATTCGATGGGCTATGTTTTGTTTACTCTAAAATTCATCAAGATTGTCGAAAAACTATATACAATCCATAGAAATTTGAATATTTAAAAAAAAAATCTTCAAACATTTTAAGCTAACAAATTTAATAATTAGTAAGATTCGTTAAAGTTTCTATACTTTGAGAAAATTATGGATCCTCAAAATTTTCCCTGGTGCAAGGACGCATTATAGATCTTTGGCCCTAATTGGAAGAAAAACGTTTTGGATTATGGTGGGACGTGGTTCACTTGGACAAACTATAGACGTGGTCTGGATTGAGTATAGGCTCGACTGGACAAATTCTATGGACCCAGAGAGGAGGATGTGTTCTAAAGAAATCTTCATCTTATGGATATCATGTCGGATGTCACTAGCTTTGATCATCTATCGATATAGTCAATGCCCTATATAGGCGAGGTTGTGGATTACCCCATGATTTTAGTTTTTAAACTAAATGTGTCACATATGGGGTAATTTGACTCTCGATCCCTTGTTCAAAATATGTGGAACCTTTCTCCCCACCTTTTGGGGTTCTAAGGTTGAATTTTATGGTGTGAGGCAACAATGCAATGCATTTTCAAGTTCATGATGGATTTGGACAGGAGGATGGCCCATCATAGGAGAAGGGAGCTAGGGGAGGCTTGATAGAGGCTAAAGGAGGTCTATATATCTTTTTGGAAGAGGACATCCATAATGTTACTCTTCAAGAGGATGCGTCCAAGTTAAATATGACAATCAGATGAGGGGAGGAGTACATTGCACAAGGATCTAAGGTTCGCTCATGGATATAATAGATTCATGAGGGTACCGAGGGGCCCAAGTTCTATTTTGACTTCTTGAAAGGAAGGTTCCAAAAAGAGGGTGCTTGGGATTTGTAGAGATAATGGATCCCTTGCTAAGGTTCATAGCATGTTCAATGATCACTTCCAAGATATCTGTGCACCTTATCCCTTATCTGATGGTGTTTTTGGTAGCTAAGGATGCTTGTTGCAAAGTTGTTCCCAACAAATTTTCTATTGGTGAGAGAGATAGATTAGAGCAAAGTTTAACGCATGACGAGGTTCATACAACTCTTATGTCGATGAAGAATGGTCTAGGATTAGATGACATTCGACGTGGGCTCTATAATTCTATGTGGTATTGTATTGGAGAGGATTTCTATTGTCTGACAATTGAAGTGTTTTCTTCTAGTTTCTTTTTAAAAATCTTAATCAGGGATGATTAAGTTGATCCCTAAGAATGGACGACATGATTCCATTGATGGATGGTCTCCCATTCCCTTACCTCTATATTATACAATATTTATTTATAATTTGATTATATTTAATAAATTTATAATAAACATTAAATGTACAAACCTGTACGAGGAAATATATTTTATTTATAACCAAATATCTATCACATCATTAACCTAACAAACCTTAAACATTGAACAAATTTGTCTCCTATCATCAAATCAGTCTCTATTATATCCCTGTCATATTTATTAAAATATTCAAAATCAGAGCTTGATCAGTGTCATATTTATTAAACTATTCAACATCAGAGCTTGATCAGTGTTATATTTATTAAACTATTTAACATCACAATCTACTATTTCGAAGCCTGCATCCGTTTTCATTTTGAATTTTTAATCTAGTTAAAATTAGAATGTCTAAACATTTACAAACTATAATCTTGACTAATTGTTATAGTCTAAATTTATAATAAATATTCAAAATCACAAGTTAATATTACAATTTACTATTAATCTGGGTTAATTATTATACTCTGAATTTATGAATTTATAATAAATACTCAGAACAATAATAGCATAATTGGAGTACAAATACATATACAAATACAATTAGATACAAAAAAATCCAATACGAATAAGAAGTAGACTTCTTAAATATAATATTTTTAATTAAATATACAACAATATATATAATATTTTAAACTAAATATACAACGATATATATAACATTTATATATAATTAAACTTATACAATATTTTTAATGAAATATTGAATATCAACTATTAAATTTTAAACTTAATTTTTTTAACATATTTTTTATAACCAAAATTACTCTTTAAAAAACAAAAAGATAATGGTTGTAATATAAAAGAAAAAACACTTAGTTATTAATAGTAATTAATTATTTTCCTTGGCTGCAGGTGACAGGCAGACACACCCAGCACACATCACTGATGACGTGCCCCAGCACGTCACTAGACTCATCACCCCTCCAGCTGGCAATGACGTGGCGACTATGCGGCCCCATGAGCAATGGATTCCAACCCCCTCCCAGCTCGACAATCGACATAATGATGACATCCCCAAGTATGACGCCACCCACAGGCCACATGACGGCGAGCTCGGTTCCTCATGCAACTCACGTCCCCTCGACAGTTAAGGGTGTGCAAGTTTGGTATAGGGCATTAATGGTCACCATTATGCTCCTTGGGTGCAGTGCAACATGCCTTCTTCCAAGCTCCTTGACCTCCTGAACAAACATTGTTCCATGCCCACTCCTGCTCAACTTGTTATGCAACATCGATGTTCCAGCTGGTCTAGACCTTCACACTCAGAACCAATTTCTGTTCCTTGGCTCTCTGAGACAATTATGTCGCCACGCCATTGAGGACCACCTAGAGGAGGGAAAGGTCGAGGAAGGGTCGGTAACCCCAGATCGCCACCCTTCATTCCGTAGGCTAGCACTCAAGGCTTTGATGCAGAGGTTCCTAAAGAGCTGAGAGCAATGGTTGATGATTGGGAGGATGAGCTATCGCGCTCCCTCTCAGCAGCAAACCATACCCTGGCCCGTAGGGGAAATTACTGGATCTTCAAAAACTTGATCACGAGGCTTATCCTTTGCTTTGCAAATCTTCTTGCTACCCCAATTGTGCAGCCTGCGGACCAAGCTCTGGAATCCCAGCCTACTAACCATGGCCATCCTGAACCCAGGCCACCTCCTCCTCCTTCCTTAGCCCCTGCGCCCCCAACTACTCTCTACGCCCCCGCCCCTGCTTCCAGCCTTCCCATCACCCCTGCCCCGAGGAGCACCACCCTCAATTCCCCCCACCTCCTCAGCATCAATTTACAAGGAAAAAAGGAAAGCCTGCCAGGAAGTCTCCCCCTTTGCCAGTTAAGCAACCCATCACTCCCAATAGGAACACCTCGGACAGCCTCAACAATAGTGGCTCCACCGGTAGTGCCGATGGACCAGGTAAGGAAGACGAGAGCAACAAGGATCAAGGTCTGCAGTGGGACACCGCCTATTGCTGCCCAATTACTGAAGACCAATACGAGAAGCTGTAATGCTAGGTTCACTATCTCTTTTTATACTTCAAAGGTTTTTTTTGGGTTATTTGCTCTTTAGAGCTGTCTTGACTAGGTTAGCTCAGGTTTACTTAGAACTCAGACAGTTTAAAATGTCTTGTAAGATTTGTTTTCCCGATTGTTGGGAGGATCACTATTACATTTACAGCTTGCTTTCTTTGTTTTTGATTTTGTGTTCAAGGAACACCTGGAACTGTACTTTTATTTTCCTTTAATAGATTACTTCTGAACTTACAAAAAAAAATAGTTATTAATTATTTTAAGAAGAAAGTAAATAATTGTGTTAAGGTTAACTTTGAATCCCGAATGAGCAAGGATGTAAGTAGTTTTGCATAGTTATTTTCTATAGCATATTTTTATTCCTATTAAATTGAATTACTAAGTACTAAATATAAAAGTATTTATTTTATATTGTTTTAATAATTAAAATTTGGTTTTTTAAAATTAATTTTCAAATATATAGATCTAATAATTGATGAATACTAAAGAATTATGTTATTATACTTAAACATACTATTTTTAAAATTATGCCTCTGTTTTATTTTGAATTTTTGGTCCAATTAAAATTATAATCTCAACATTTACAAACTATAATCTTAACTAATTATTATTCTCTGAATTTATTAAACTATTCGAAATCAAAATTTGAAAATTTTTATTTTGAATTTTTGGTCCAATTAAAATTATAATTTCAACTTTTACAAATTATAATCTTGACTAATTATTATTTTCTGAATTTATTAAACTATTCGAAATCAAAATTTGAACATTTTTATTTTGAATTTTTGGTCCAATTAAAATGATAATTTCAACGTTTACAAACTATAATCTTGACTAATTATTATTCTCTGAATTTATTAAAATATTCGAAATCAAAATTTGAACTTTTTTATTTTGAATTTTTGGCCCAATTAAAATTATAATTTCAACATTTACAAACTATAATCTTGACTAATTATTATTCTCTGAATTTATTAAACTATTCCAAATCAAAATTTGAACATTGCAATCAGCCATTTATAAAATTCTGGCTATGTAAGACTTTATGAGAATTCTACATCTGTAAGATTCTTCTATGAGAATTCTACATCTGTAAGATTCTTCTATGGAAACAAGACTCTGTGTAAGATTCTTCTATGGACACAATACTATTTGAGTCCTCATATTTAATGACCAAAAATGTGTAAAAGAACTTGATGTTATACTAAATTTTATCTTTGTTCGTCTTTGTTATATAATTTTTTTTTTTTTTGTTAAAATTGCAATTTTTATGGTTGAAATTACAATTTTAAATGTAAAAATAATTCAGCTCTTCAATTACATTGGAACACTCCACTTATACAATTTCAACAAATTAAAAACTATCATTTTAACAATTTCTACTAAATTTTATCATAGAAATTTCACTAAAAAATATAAATAGTGTAAACTTTAACTTACTCTATTATTAAATAGTCTCTCATCAGAAAGTGACCCTCCACATTTTTTTCAAAATTTGTGAATTCAACGACGGCCACCATCGTCTCCTTCCTCGAAATGTCAGGATTCGTAGGAAAAAAGAAAACAAGAAATATCGGTAGCTGTCTGTCACGTCTTTAAACAAAACAAAATGGAGCTGTCTAACCAGGGGACTTTTTGATTTTTTGGTTGGTTTTTTTTGCCCGAATTTAGTGAATTTAATCTAATCTGTAATTTATGTTGTTTGTTGGGTGATTTTAAGATCAGAAATGAAATCAAGGCATAAAAAAAGCCCCAAATATTCTGTAAAATCTAGCAGTGTTTTTGAAAGTCTTGAAAATTCAGTGAAGATTCATAAAAAAAAACTGATAAAAACCTGTCAAAAAGAAAAGTAAAAAAGTCTCCAAACTTAGACAACTTCAAACAAAATCACCATCTCATGGGATCAGCTTTGACTGAGTGGGTTAGATTTCAATTTTATATTAATGATTGGCTTTTGATTTATTTTTCTCATCAAATAAACAACTTTAAATGTGAATATTATAAGACCATTTTAACTAAACCATGTCTTTTTAAAGAAATTTCATCATTTTGGAATAGTTACAAACAAAGTTTATATGTATAGTGGTTTGAATAAAGCATACTGTACTTCAGTATTAGATTCTCACAACCACACAAATCTCTCTTTGATTCTTGAATCTCTCAAAAGAATCTCTCTTTGATTCTTGGTCTCATTCAATGTGTTTAATGTCTCCAATTACCTGACTTTTCTTGTTTTCCATTCGGCCTGTTGTTTCAGGTTTTCGTTTTCCACGCTGGTTTTTTCTCACAGTAAGCTAATCTCCTTCTACTTGAAACGTTTAAATCTATAGGAGGATAGTGTATGTATACTTTTGTAGATTTTAGATTTTAGCAGTTAAATCATTAGGAGAGAAGCCTTTTGTATCACAAACAAAGGGTCTTATACACCAAATTGATAGTGTATATACATTTTTGTAAACTTTAACAGTTAAATCACTGCGAAAAGGAGTCCCTTGTCTCACAAACAAAAGATCTCATACACCAATTGGTGTGTTACTTGATTAAGACCTTGAAAATAGATTATTATTATTTATAAATGTTTTTATTAAGTTTTCTTTCATACTGTATTGCAGGGAGAAGTTAGTGAGCAGTTTGTCTCGATTCGTGCTTGTAATCTGGCTATTTGTAGTTCTGATTTTAACATCTAGCTATACGGCCAGTTTGACGTCTATTCTCACAGTGCAAAAATTGAACCCTACTGTTAAAGATGTTGAATCTCTCAAGGCCAGTGGAGAACCAGTAGGTTATCAGAACGGCTCTTTTGTAGAACAATACCTGCAGCAGGAGCATAGCTTAAAAAATCTGACGGCATATTCAACACTGGAGGAAGCTAGAGAGGCTCTCTCAAAGGGCCCAAAGAATGGAGGCGTTGCTGCCATTTTCGACGAGCTTCCTTACATCCGCATTTTTCTAGCTTCACAATGCAACTATACAATGGTTGGACCAATCTATAGGACTGGAGGCTTCGGCTTTGTAAGTTCCTTCAAATCCTTCCTAATTTATAAGTACTCCAATACATTTCACTTCCTATATGGTCAGTATCTCACAATCAGGACTTTTGCACAGGTTTTTCCCAAAGGCTCTCCCCTGCTCTCCGATATTTCGAGGGCTGTTCTGTCTCTTTCAGAGGACAAAGAAATGCAACAGATTCAAGCCAAGTGGCTAAACAGCAGCTCCTGTGGAGATTCGGGAGCAAAAATCAATTCCAATAGGTTAAGCATGGAGAGTTTCTGGGGTCTCTACTTGATCACTGGATCTGTGTCAGTGTTAGCTCTGATTATATTCTTTTCCATGCTTCTCTACGATTACATGAGGGATCCCAATGTTAAGGATAACGATAACAGTGAAATGGGCGATCCATCAACAAGGAAATCTTTGAAAAGAGCAGTAAAATCGTTCATGGTGTACGTTGATCAGAAGGAGGGTTCAACCTCATCTACCAAGCCAAGAGTAGCACGAGTATCAGAAGATATCCAGAACCAGAGCAACAGTACATTCTCTCCGCCCACTTTCTTTAGCAGCCCTTCCTCTCTGGGAACGAGTCCTTTCAGCACCAGCACGGTTTCCACGAGAAGCTTCTCCGTCCGAGATCTTGAACATGTGGTCGATGTAGATGAAAACGCAATTGCTCGTGCTTCATCCGTTTCAGCACCTGATCGGATCACAGAGGACACTCTTCCACAGATACCGGGATGAACGGAGAATTTTACCCTGCAAATGTTCGCCGTTGTTTCTTTTGCGGGTTCGCTTGTGTACTTTCATACAGTACTGTACAATCTGCAGATAATTTGGAGCCAAGAACTAAATTCTGAGCATTCCAGAAGATAAATTTCACCGAAGCAAGAAAAATCCCACGGTACAAGACCCAAAATCAAATGAAAGGTCTTTCTGGCTCTTTCATGACCCAAAATCAAATGAAAGGTCTTTGGCTCTTTCATGTAGTAGTAATAAATGTTGCCCTGACAGTATGGTGGGTTGTTGGATTTTAACTTGTTTGAGATTCAACAACCCACAGTGCTGGCGGCAATATTTATTACTCTACTGCATGTAAAATATTGTTTGTTTGTCTTGCTGTAATAAATGTTACGGTAAATTTGGTTTCACAATGCTGTTTTGGTAAAGTTGGTTTCACAGTGCTCTCTTATAATATTTATTACTCTATTACATGTAAAATATTGTTAACCTCAACCATGTAAATATTCTTGTAACTTAATTGAAATTCCGGATCAGCCATTGTCTGATTGTCTTTTAGGAACCAAAGATCTTATTAGTCATTTGAAATGCAAGTTCATCACTGATCTGGAAAATTTCCGGCAATCGTGCTTGATAGTACTGGAGTATACCGCGCTAGAGTATTATTTAAAACAATTGAGTTCAAAGAAAAGAGAATTCTATACTATTGTGAAATGAAAACTGAGAATATAGTTCAGGATGCCATGCAATTTTGTAAGACTGTTTCTTATTTTTTATCTTTATAGATCATAATAATTTGTATCACAGTTGTATTGAAACTGTGTTGAACTTGGTATTTGTCTTAATTGGAAGGTTTGAAAATCGCAGTGCTCAAGCACTGTTTTCTTATGTACTTTTAAATCTAACTTTTAATAAAAAGCGAAGAAAAATTATTCACGATCACAATTTGAACGTTACATTTTGTTATTTCTAGAATTATGCATCTGTTTAATTACAATTTCAACATTTGCAAACCATAACCTTGACTCATTATTATTCTTTGAATTCATTCAAATCAAAATTTGAATATTGGAATTCTACATTTGAATATTTTACTGTACTGCTTGTATGTGCAACTGCAAAGGCAAACAATATTTTATATGCAGTAGAGTAACTAGCAACAACCACAACCATATTAATAAGATTAATATGTTTGGAATACGCCAAGAGGAATATATCACCAATAAAGTTAATTTAATAGTTGTATCATGATTGGAGTTAACATAATAGTTAATCTAATAGTTATCCAATATAATTATTATTAGAGTTAAAGTTAAGCTAATAGTTGTAGAATCATTGGATTTAAACTAATAATTGTATTTAATAGTTAATTTAAAAGTTAATATATCCACCATTGCAATTCAATTAAAATTTGTGATTGGAATTGAAGTTAAGTTAAAGTTGTATCATCATTGGACTTAACCTAATAGTTATAATTTTTTTTCCTAAAGAATGTGTCAATTACTTGTATCTAATAGTTAATCTAACATAAAAACCACTTAAGTTGTGGTTGTTAAGCTCATAGTTGTATCATCATGTTGGAGTTAAGCTAATAGTTGTATTTAATAGTTAATTTAACAGTTAATATAAATCTATTAATGTGTCAATTACTTGTATCTAATAGTTAATCTAAAATAAAAACCACTTTAAGTTGTGGTTGTTAAGCTCATGGTTAAAGTTAAGCTCATAGTTGTATCATCATGTTGGAGTTAAGCTAATAGTTGTATTTAATAGTTAATTTAAAAGTTAATAAAAATCTATTGTAGTTAATAAAAGAGCTTCGAGTTATCATGACTTCTAGCTTGCTTCCAAATGGAGTTGGACGAAGCCTTATGCACATTAACTCGACTCCCAATTGGTAGGTGGAGTTCTATTGTCACATCAGTTGCACATTACCATGCCACTAAGTGCAGTTATCACATGAGTTAAGAGGAATTTATTAGGAGTTCAGGAATTATACTATGACACAAAGTGCACTTTCCTTCAACTCCCAACTGTAAAATGGAGTATGACTAATTAACTCGACTTCGAGCTGCTAGATGGGGTTCAATTGTCACATGGACTACACATTACCATGCCATTAAGTTTGATGATCACATGAACTATTTTTTATTTTTTATAATTGTTTATAAGGTGTTCGAATGATTAATAGTTAATTTAAAAGTTAATATAAATCTATCGTGGTTAATAAAAGAGCTCTGCACATTAACTAAACTTTCAGTTGGTAGGTGGAGTTCGAGTGTCACATGAGTTGCACAATACCATGCTACTAAGTGTAGTTATCATGTGAGTTCAGAAGAATTTATTAGGAGTTCGACTCTTACATGACTGCACATTAGCTAGACTCCTAGATACCGAATGCACTTGGACTAAGCAGTAAGTAATTAGAGTTGAAGTTAAGCTAATAGTTGTAGACTCAGTGGAGTTAAGCTAATAATTGTATCTAATAGTTAAGATAATATATAAATCTATTGTAGTTAATAAAAGAGCTATGAGTTATCATGACTTCTAGCTTCCAAATGGAGTTCTACTAACCCTTATGCACATTAAGTGGAATCCCAATTGGTAGGTGCAGTTCGAGTGTCACATGAGTTGCACAATACCATGCCACTAAGTACAGTTATCACACGAGTTTAGAGGAATTTATTAAGAGTTCAAACTGTTTTATTTGGAGTTCGAATCTTACAAGACTGCACATTAGCTAGACTCCTAGATGCCAAATGCACTTGGACTAAGCCGTAAGTAATTAGAGTTGTAGTTAAGCTAATAGTCGTAGAATAATTTTGGACGACACTAATATAATCAATCTTGTCGTAAATAATTAGAGTTGTAGTTAAGCTAATAGTTGTAAAATCATTGGAGTTAACATAATAGTTGCATATAATAGTTAAGCTAATGGTTATCCAATATAACTTTGATTAGAGTTGAAGTTAAGCTAATAGTTATGGACACATTTGTGTTAAAAGCTAATATTTGTATCTAATAATCAATGGAGTTAAGCTAGTACTTGTATCTAGTAATCTAATAGTTAAAGATTAATTTTAATTTTTACAACTATCACTAACTCTACTTATCACAGGTTAATTAAATTATTTTTTATTTTTTTGAAATTATTAATTATTAATTTTGGACGACATTCATTTAATCAATGTGGACCATACACTTGTTTCATTTTAGTTTAATCTTGGACAACTACCATCGAATCAATCTGCACAGTACACTTGTCTCATTCTCATTGGTAGATGAAAAAGCATAGATGGTAGTCCAGCCCAAAATTCTAACATATATACGTCATAGGCGTAATAAATGTTGCAGCCTCAGCACATCAGTGTGGGTGGTTGAATTTCAAAAGGATTTCAACCTGTTTAAGATCCAACCACCCACAATGCTAGGCAACATTTATTACTCTACTGCATATAAAATATTGTTAAGCAAAAACAACAACACTGTAAATATTCTTGTAGCTTAATTGAAATTCTGGATCAGCCATTGTCTCATTGTCTTTTAGGAACCAAAGATCTTATTAGTCATTTGAAATGCAAGCTCATAACTGATCTGGAAAATTTCAGGCAATCGTGCTTGATATTACTGGCGTATGCCGCGCTAGAGTATTATTTAAAATAAATGAGTTCAAAGAAGAGAGAATTCTATACTATTGTGAAATGAAAACCGAGAATATAGTTCAGGATGCCATGCAATTTTGTAAGACTGTTTCTTATTTTTTATCTTTATAGATCATAATAATTTGTATCACAGTAGTATTGGAACTGTGTTGAACTTGGTATTTGTCTTAATTAGAAGGTTTCGAAATCGCAGTGCTCAAGCACTGTTTTCTTATGTACTTTTAAATCTTAAAAATTATTCACAATCACAAATTGAACGTTACATTTTGTTATTTCTAGAATTATGCATCTGTTTAATTACAATTTCAACATTTGCAAACCATAACCTTGACTCATTATTATTCTTTGAATTCATTCAAATCAAAATTTGAAAATTAGAATTCTACATCTATAAGATTCTTTATGCAAACAAGACTATGTATGATTAGTATGTGGATACAAAGACGATTTGAGTGCTCATATTCAATGCCCAAAAATATGTAAGACAAACTCGATGTTGTACTAAATTTTAAAGTCATGATGTTTTGACGTCGATCTCCCACCGACTTAATCGCTGTAATTAAGAATTCAGAATATATTTTTGATTTCATGAGTCTGAGCGATTGCCTGGTCTCGTCAGCGAGCGACAATCCACATTCTTTTTCAAAATTTATGAAGTCTACGGCTGCCGCCATCGCCTCCTTCCAGGAAATGTCACGACACGGTAAAACTCAACTCCAAAAAACGAAAAGAGGAAAACGCATCCGCAGCGGGACGAAGAAATATCGGTTGCTATCACGTTTCTAAAAATTACAAAATAACCATCTCATGGGATCAACTTTGACTAACTGGTTTTATTTCAATTTTATATTAATGTTTGGCTTTTGATTTATTCTTTTATTTGTAGATAAGATCAAATATAAACAACTTCAAATGTGAATGACCCAGGTATATTACAAAACATGTGAATGACCCGGGTATATTACAAAACAACTTCAAATGTGAAGAGGGTTTATTTTTGACGAATTGGTTTTGGTGTTTGCTGAGAGATTCTCTTAACATCTTTTTCCAAAATTAGAATTAACTAGATTTGACAATAATTCAGAGTATCTTATAAAATTGTATTGATTGAAGTTTTGTGCCCTTAAAAATGATTTTTACTCAATTTCTATTTTGGTATCAGAGCTTAGCTGGGCTTAACTTCTTCACAAGTCCAGAACAATGAGAAAGATGTGTTTGTCAATGACAGTGTAGAAGAGTAGGTTAGGTTAAGAGTAGCTTAATTTTCTGGGCTTAACTTCTTCACAAGTCCAGAACAATGAGATAGATGTGTTTTGTGTCACCGTGTTGTGTGAGTTAGCCGAATCGAGCCCAATACCTTGATCGGCCGTCTTGGAGTGAAGAGCCGTCTTCTGTAATTGCTCTCATTATTTTGCGTGAAGATTTGCCGTCGTTTGAATTGAATTTCAACCATTTTTTTCTTTCAAAAAGGGTCATACCTGAAAAGGAAGGTCGGTAGACGAGACCTGTGTAAAAGCTTCAAACATTGAATTGATACCGCATTGGGATCGTATTGATAATTTCCAGAACGAAAGAGAAGAACATATCGTAGTCATCTTTTAAATTGTTGTGGTCTTCAAGGGTCACTGTTTGGTGAAAGAAGACGTGAAGATTTGTGAATAATCACTGCATTGAAACAGAAGTCACGTGATTCAGGTCTTGCTCAGCTCCAATCTGTAAATAAGAGCCATTGCTGTACAAGGAGGGACCCGTGGATCAAAGGTTGAGAGGCGTCGTTTCCTTGAAATCTGCAGGTGTTGTCTGGCCACCTATTCTTGGAAGAACCAACCACCGTCGAGAGAGCTGAGGTTGCTCATCATAAACTTGTTAGTTAAAACAGATTAAACTTGAGTTTACCACTCAGTTATTAAAAATTTAAAATTCACGCCGACCTCTTTTTCATTTTACTTGTTGGGTGAAACCGACTAGACAAGTATACCAAATTTGGTTGGCCTTTTAAATCTGACTATTTTACCTCGACGAGTTTTTACTTTGTCCGTTCTACAGACAGGTTTTACTTCGACCACTTGTCGGTTTTGGTAACCTACAACTTGTCGGCACTAGTTAGCTGATCACTTCTACCACTAGTCCGTTGAGGACCACTAGTAGGTTTTACTCAACTTTGGATTGGTTTCAGTCGGAATTTACAAATGATATTACTTAGTCTAAAAGACTTTACAAATGTTTTTCACCTCTCAGTAAGAAATGTTTTTCACCTCTCAGTAAGATGAAGTAAAAACCAACAATTATAGAGAACTTATAAAAACATATACCCAAATATTTAGGAAGACTTGAGTTGACCATGAATTTTCACTGGGTGAGAAATTTATGGGTTCTTTGATCTTTCACTAAAACCCTAAATGTAAACAACATTTACTCAAGTAACTCTGGAAAGATTGTGCGGCTAAATAAACATGCATTCAACCATAACAAATGTAATACAAACTTGTCCGCTCACCCACTGATCCTTTTACAAAGCTTCGGCTCTTCGACATAATCACATACAAAGAAGCTTGAGCTTCAACTTCACTCTCTTTTTCTCACCTAGAGTTCATTTGTTTCTTGTGCCTGTTGTCTTGTGTCTAACTTGATTTACAACCTTCTTCTTCTATTTATAGGAAACTTGAAAATTGCTTCTACGTGAATCGACTCACCATTAAAGACTGTAATAACTATCTACCTAACAACTTAGCTTCAAAAATTAATTCGATTGGTTTAGATTTCCGAATCGTGGACTCTTCCCTCTTGTCAGACTGACCGACAAGATCTGGACTGATACGGACTCTAACAGAGTCGGCTGAGATTAGAAATTAATATTTACCACACTCCCCCTTAATTATGAGCAAATGGGGATTTTTTTAAAACAAAATTTACAAAATGTTTCAAAGCTTAAACATGCTCTGTTTATGACAAAGTTCAGTGTGCAGAACTTGTCATTCCAAGATAACTACACAGATACTAGAATGTGTCTTTTGCCAATGGCTTTGTAAAGATGTCTGCAAGTTGATCTTTAGACCTGTAAAATTCCAAACAAATTTTCTTGTTGTTCACCAACTCTCTTATGAAATGAAACCTTATGTCGATGTGCTTGGTTCTCTTGTGAAACACATGATTCTTGGATAATGCAATGGCTGAATTGTTGTCACAGAAGATGATTGTCGGTTCTTGATGGTTCTATGACAAGTATTTTAACACTCTCCTCATCCAGATAGCTTGACATGCAGCACTTGTCGCTGCAACATACTATGTTTCTGCTGAAGACAGAGTTACTATGGGTTGTTTCTTTGAAGCCCATGAAACAACACCTGTACCAAAATAAAATGTGTACCTAGATGTGCTCTTCCTGTCATCTATGCTACCTCCATTGTCACTGTCAGTGTAGCTAGTGAGTTTAAAATTTTCCGAGGTTGAATACATAATGCCAAGATCTTTTGTGCCACTTACATACCTCGTAATTCTTTTACCTGCTTGCCAATGTGAGTCCTTTAGCGACTCCATGAATCTTGAGATGAGTCTTACTCCATACATGATGTCTGGTCTTGTCGCAGTCAAATACATAAGGCTTCCAACAAGCATTTTGAACAGAGTAGGATCTACAGTTGATCCTTCATCATCTTTGCTCAATTTTAAACCTGTTATTACTAGTGTTGGAGATGTCTTGCAATTAGACATGGTAAATCTTTTTAAAACTTCACTTGCATACTTTGACTATGATATAAAAATACCACTTTCAGACTGTTGAAATTCAATGCCCAAAAAAAACTTCATAAGCCTCGTATCGGTCATTTCAAATTCACTTTCAATGACTGCTTTAAAATCTGTTATGCCAAAGTCATCAGTAAATATTAAATCAACTACATACAAGCAAACAATTAACATCTTACCTTGCTCATTCACTTTGGTGTAGAATGTCGATTCACTTTCACTTCTGTGAAATCTATTTTCAGTGAGATAGGAATCAATCCAACTATACTAAGCTTTAGGAGCTTGCTTCAAACCATAGAGTGTCTTTTTCAGCATGTACACTTTATGCTCTTAACCTAGAACTCCATAGCCTTGTGGTTGTTCCACATATACTTCCTCTTCTAGATAGCCATTCAAAAATTCCGACTTAACATCCATTTGATAAACATACCATTTTTTTTGTGCAGCAATGGCCAATACTATTTTGACTGTATCCATGTGTGCAACAGGTGCAAACGTTTCATTGAAGTCTATGCCGGGTTGCTTTGTGAACCCTCTTGCTACCATTATTGCTTTGTGCTTCTGCACATTCCCATCAACATCTTGCTTTGTCTTGTAAATCCATTTGACGTTGATTACATCTTTGTCATTTGGTACATCAACCAGCTCCCATGTCTGGTTCTTCTCAATGCATTCTATTCCTTCATCCATGACTTGTGCCCATACTTGTTCTTCGATAGCTTCTTCAAATGTTAGTGGATCATATATAGGAGAAAATAATGCAAATAGAGAGAATGAATTTGGTGTATGAGCTTCATACATCTCACACAGACTTCTTGTCTTCACCGGTTCTGTCGATGTCGACCTTAATGAAATGCTTGATGGAGTCTGCTATCCTATTGGTGTGCTTGTTGATGTAGCTTGAGCTTCTACTTGTGTCGATGGTCCTTGTGTTGAACCATGTCGTGGTGTCATGGGAGTCGACGGTGCTGCCACTGGTTGACTTACATGTGGTGTTTGAACCACTTCCTCCGCCATGTCGTCATTGTCGACATTCGACACAATCTTGACATTTGTGTCGACAGTTCCGTCCCATGATTCATTCTCGACAAATTGAATCTCTGGACTGATGATCACTTTCCTTGTGATAGGATCATAAAACTTGTATGCTTTTGTGTCTTCAGAATAACCGACAAAAATACATTTCTGTCCTTTCTTGTCGAGCTTCTTTCTCATCTCATCGAGAACATGAGCATATGCAACACAACCAAATTTTTTTAAATGAGAAACACTATGATTCATACCTGTCCATGCTTCTTGGGGAACTTTGTTCTTCACACTCTTTGTCGGACACCGGTTCATAATGTAAACAACAGTTGCGACTGCTTCACCCCAATATTCATTTGGCAAATTCTTGGCTGCTAACATGCTGCGCACCATCTACATGATGGTTTTGTTCTTTCTTTCGGCAATACCGTTCTGCTGAGGTGTATACCGTGCAGTGAATTGCTTATGTATGCCATGGGTCTTGCAAAAATTTAGAAATTCATTTGAAACATATTCACCTCCTTTGTCAGTCCTCAAGATCTTGATGCAGTGTCCACTTTGGTTCTCCACGAATGCCTTGAACTGCAAAAAATAACTAAATGCATTAGATTTATGTTTCAGAAAATATACCCATGTTTTTCTTAAGTAGTCATCAATAAAAGTTAGAAAATAATTGCAACCACCAATGGGTGATGTCTTCATTGGACCACAAATATCAGAGTGCACAATTTCAAGTGGTGTGTGTGCTCTATATGACTTTTCGACAGGAAAAGTCTCTCTATGTTGCTTGCCAAAAATGCAGCCTTCACAAACCCTTTCTGGTCTGTTAATCAATGGTAATCCTTTCACCATATTCTTTGTGTGCAGTAGCTTCAACCCACCAAAATTCAGATGTCCAAATTTGAAATGCCACAACCAGGATTCATCCCGAACTTGTCAGAAATGCAACTTGCAAATCAGCACTGCCATTTTCTTTCTTGTCAAGGGGCTCGACTGTTTCTTTACTTTCTGCCTTGAATGCAGCTCCTGTGTTTGTCTTCCCTTTCATGTCGGGAAATATCCTCAATGGAAACAAGTGATTTCTTGTCATTGGCACTTTTGCTATCAGCTGGTCACTTGGACGCTTGTCTTTAATCACACAGTGATTATCTTCTATGTAGACTATGTAGCCTTTTTGTATCAACTATACAATGCTCAACAAATTATGTTTCAGACCCTCGACATGATAGACATCAAGGATATACTTAATCTCCCCCTATTTGGTTAGAATAATGACAGTACCCTTTCCCAAAACAGTAACTTGGACATTGTTTCCAAGTGTAACATCTGTTTGAACTGAATTATCTAGATTGGAAAACAAATTTAAATTACCAGTCATATGATTGTTGCAGCTTGAATCTAAGTACCATATGTCATGTGGATTTTCCTAAACAAGATTGCATTCAATTGAATATGTAGATGCCATTAACATTGCACTTGTCGGAGTGTTAGTGTTGGTCGACTGATTTGGGCTTTTCCTTCCTTGGTCATATTTTTTCTTCTTGCATTCATATGCATAATGACCAAATTTCTTACAATAATGACATTAAATTTTTTATTTATCAAACCTTTGGCCACTTGGCTCACTTGGATTCTGATACTCTCCTCTACCATCAACATTTGCAGGACTTCTGCCTCGTCTTTCTCTGGAAGAAATTCTTCTTCTGCCTCTGGAGTTGTTTCTCTCCCTGCCTCTACCACGACTTATGGATGACTGTGCTGCGAATGCACCTTCCGATGATGTTTGTGTTATGCTGAGTCTGTGTTCATGATTGATGAGTGAAGCTTGCAGCTCATCAATGGTAAATGTCAACATGTCTGTGTGTTCTTCCAAGGTCACAACCAAGTTTTCAAATCTCGGGGGAAGACTTCTGAGAATTTTTTCGACAACTCTTTGGTCTTCTATGTCTTCTCCATGAGATTTCAGTTGGTTTATCAAACCAACAACTCTGGTGTAGAATGAGTCTACAGTCTCTGAATCTTTCATGGATAGAGATTCAAAATATCTTCTCAGAATTTGCAACTTGGAAGTCTGTACCTTTCCCAAGCCCTAATAGGAGGTCTCCAATGTATCCCATGCTTGCTTTGCATTAACTGCTGCTGCTACTCTTGGGAGTAGGCTTTCATGCATGACTTGATTTATGTAGAATGGAGCTTTTCCATCTTTCTTCCCTTAAGACATCTTTCTCAGCTTGTGTGAGATTGTTATATGTTGTCATATCTACTGGTTTTGCATAACCATGCTGGACTATCTCCCAAACATCTTGACCTTTGAACAAAGATTTCATAGTTAGAGACCAATATTCATAATTTTTTCCTGTAAAAAATGGAGTTTAAAATGAACCAAAAGTGGAAGCCATTTTTAATTTTTAACTTTCCTTAGAAAATTACTTTTCCACTTTTAAGACAAGATTTCTTTCCTAAACCTTGCTCTGATTCCAGTTAGCCAAAACCAAGCTTACTAAACTTGAGTTTACCGCTCAGTTAGTAAAAATTTAAAATTCACGTCGACCTCTTTTTCATTTTACTTGTTGACAGGTGAAATTGACCAGACAAGTATACCAAATTTGGTTGGCCTTTTAGATCCGACTATTTTACCTTGACAAGTTCTTACTTGTTAGTTCGACTGACAGGTTTTACTTCGACCACTTGTCGGTTTTGGTAACCGACAACTTGTCAGCTTGACCTCTTATGTTCGGGTACACAGGGTACTCCCAAAAGACTGAACACCTTGAGAAACTACTTCACACAAATAGATCACAGATCAACACACCGATGTTTGTCACGTGGTTAAAACCCTCGACAGGGAAACGGTCCACGGCCCCAGCCAAATAGCTACTTGGAGCAATTTATTATGCAAAAGAAAGAAAGTTACATATGAACTTCTCATAATCGATCAACTAGCCAAGGACCCTCCATGCTCTTTAAATAGAGATCATGGACCAATCGGGTGTTAAGCCACGGATCAATGGTAGGTATGACCTAAGAGAAGTTGAACCGTCAAATCACTTTGTGTCTAGAGCATATCATGACCATCAGATTAAAATATTTACAAATGCATACTAATGCATATTGAAGAAACACACTTTACCTAATGGATATATTACACAAGTTGATCTTAACTAACTCCTAAGTGTCTAAATATCCTAATACCCCCACTTAAGAACAACTTGGGATAGGAAGGAAGGATTTACAAAAGTGACACTATTAGGAGAAGGAAGGAGGCATTACAGCCTATCCCCCCTTAAGGACACATTCCTGAACTCCTAACATAGACCAAAGTTTAGAAAACTTCGCTTCTGTAAGAAACATGGTGAAGATGTCTGCAACTTGATCATCTGTAGGGAAATAGAGCATTTCAAGAACACGGTCATGAACAAGATTTTTGATGAAGTGCAAGTGTAGCTCAATGTGTTTGCTGCGTTTATGTAGAACTAGATCTTTGGCAAGCTTGATGGCACTTTGATTATCGTACCAAAGTGGAGTAAGTCGCTGCACGAATCCAAACTCTGATAGGATCTGTCGAAGCCATAAAGCTTCCTGGCTGGCATTAACTGCTGCTCGATATTCTGCTTCTGCTGAAGAAAGAGCAAGATCTTGTTGTTTCTTACAAGCCCAAGTGACAGGTCCAAATCCCAGATTGAAAACATAACCTGCAGTTGACTTTTGATCATTAGGATCACCAGCCCAATCTGAATCAGTAAAACCAACCAACAAAGGTTCCCCCCCTGTACTGTAATGAATCCCAAACTGAATTGTACCTCAAATATATCGAAGTATTATTTTTGTTGCTTTCCACTGACTTTCATGAGGAGTTTGCATATAACGGGAAACACGACCAACGACAAAGGAGAGGTCAGGACGAGAATGAGTCAAGTATAAAATACTACCAACAAGCTGACGATACAAGGTGGCATCTACTTCAGGGGAAGTACAAGTGGCAGAAAGTTTGACTCCAGACTGTAAGGGAGAAGGGGCTGGTTTACAATATTCCATGTGAAAGCGACGAAGAAGGTCACAAGCATACTTAGACTGGGAAAGAAAGAATCCTTCTTTGGTTTGCAAGACTTGGAGACTAAGAAAATAATGCAAATGTCCTAAGTCTAACATTTCAAAATTTTGCTTATAGACTGGATTTCACATGGGTTAAAAGTTTAGGGTCACTACCAGTAAGGATAAGATCATCAACATAAAGAACAAGTATGACACTACAACAAAACCATGTGATTAGCGTCTCTTTTAGCTTCCTTTTTAGCATCCACTATCACATTTAGTGTATTTTTCATCATTTTTTGGACAAAGTGGACGATCCATGAGATGGCACTTTTAATGGCGTTATTTGTGTCCCTTTTTAAAATTGGCCGCTATTTTGGATGCTAATTAGCATCCCAATCAGTGTCCCAATTAGCGTCCTTATTAGCGTCCCAATTAGCATCCCAATTCGCATCCCAATAAGCGTCCCTTTTTAAAAGTTGGCACTATTTTGGACGCTAATTAGCATCCCAATTCACATCCCAATTAGTGTCCCAATTAGCATCCCCATTAGAATCCCAATTAGCGTTTCAATTAGCATCTCAATTAGCATCCCTGTTTAAAAGTTGGTGCTATTGTGGATGCTAATTAGCATCCCAATTAACATCCCAATTAGCGTCCCAATTAGCGTCCTAATTATCATCCTTTTTTAAAAGTTGGCTCTATTTTGGACAATAATTAACATCCCAATTAACGTCCCAATTAGCGTCCCAATTATCATCCCAATTAACGTCCCAATTAGCATCTGCAAAAGCATCCCATATAACGCCAAGAATAGACTCCAAAAAAAGTCCTAAAGAGAATAGCACCATATATTAATCCAGGGTTAGTGACATGAATTGCGCCATGAATTTCAGTAGGAAAAACATTCAACATAGCGCCAAGTATAGAGACAAGAATTGCACCTAGAAAACATCCAACATAGCACTAGGTATAGTGCCTAGAATAATGCCAGAAATTTCGAAATGAACCATGCTAGGAATTGCACTAGGTTTAGAGCTAGGAATTGTGTTCGAAAAACGTCCGACATAACATCAAATATATCAATGTCTGTGTCAATGATCATGATTCATGTGATAGTACTTTTGGATCTTGATTTAAAATTGGTGGCACCTAAATGATCGTAATCATGGAACTTTTGGATCTTGATTAATCCTAATGAGGGGTAAACTACCTTAAGGTCACCTAAATTTCTCTAATGGCATTTGAGTGTCCCCAACGACATTTGATAGAACCTAATGGCATATGATTGGTCCTAAAAACATGACGATGATGCATTACAATAATTATGATGGACCATATGGATATGATTTGATAAGTATAAGACTACATAATCCATTCTTGTGAGCTAGTATGGCTCCTTGCTCATTATTATCGCAATTATATTGATGATGACTACGGCGATGGCAATGATGTTAATTTATTGTATGATGATGACGACGATGTGGATGTGGATGTGAATGATGATTATGCATGTGGTATCACTTTTGGATCCTAATTGATTCTAATGGAACCTAAATGTCTGTAACGACATCTAAACAAACCTACTATCATTGAAATAACTGTAATGACATATAAATGACCTTAAAAATTACATGACATGAATCCTAATGTTAATGAGTGATTAAGAACACTAATGGCATATGTGTGACCATAATGATAAATGATGCATTAGAGAGAATTTGAGGTAAAAAATGGGCCTCCTAAGAGATGTACTACAAAAATATAAGATATATTAAAATATTATGAGTTAGGGGTTTTATGGGGTAGGTATATATGACAACTCACCTCCTACACTACTTTTTATGCACAATATAAATAACCATGGTTGAGTTACTTTTCTAAATTGACTATAAATAAAATTAATAAAATAACTCTAGAATGATGTGACTAAGATTCATTGTAAATTCCCAAAAATTTATTATTCTTTAACATTTATTTGTCTTGAACTTGTAAATAAAATTAAACAAAAATGAATTTAATTTATATGCATAACTAACATATTTTTTTCATATAAATATCATTCATGAATTTAATTTATTTTAAAAGTACAAGATTATATATATATTAGTTTGAAATTATGATATTAAATACAATTGAGTGAATATATAATTTAAAATTTAAAAACATGAAAATTACAATATATTATTTTATAAAAAAATAGGAAAAGACATTTTTATGAATTATGAGTACTTTACTTGAAAATGACAATAATATTATTTTATGAGAAAGTGAATTGTGAGTACTTTACTTGAAAATAACAATAATATTATTTTATGAGAAAGTGTGAAATGACTTTTATTGTGAGTACTTCACTTTATGACTTAAAAGTACTTGTACCACTACCTTGATTAACTATGGATTTTCATCTACCATAGAAAATGTGACAAATAAGCATTCTTAACTCATGTAATGCCACGTCAACCATGGGGGATGATGTCATCTACTAGAATGTAATTGGTTGATTTTTATAGTACATTTTGGTCCTTTTGAGGCCCATTTTTGACCTCAAATTCTCTCTAATGATGATTTTGTTGATGATGTACTTAATGTTGATGATGATGATGATAATGAGGACGATGATCAAGATGATTTTGATGTACCATATGGCATTGATGATTATGATCATGACAACGTCAATGTCCATGATGATAATACATGTCATAATACTTATGGATACTACAAAACTTGAGATATTGGAGTTAATAACAAGTAATAGAGGTTGTGAGGTTTTGACCATAAAAATATTGTTAGCCATTGGGTTTAGTAGTCCCCCCACCCCTCACCCCCACACCCCCCCTACACCCCCCTTACAGAAAGGTAGTACAATACCATGTATCATGGTGCTACCAAAATGTCACCCTACAAGGTTGTTTACTTTGAAGAAGTGGATCAAATTGCTAAAGGTTTTTTACCAAAATGCTCATATTGTTACTTTGAAGAAGTGGATCAAATTGTTTTACATATTTGGCCTTATAATCGGACATATCTCAAGGAAAAAAGCAATTAGTTTCTCAAGTTTTATGGCCCCTATCAAATATTTCAGCATTACGCTACACTATTGACCAATGTTTGATTCCCATGGGATTAATTTTAAATAGTAAAAGAGTGATTGAAAACATAGAGGTAAATGCCCAACTTAGGATACTAGAAGATGGGCATTCACATGGACAAACACATTGCATTTATAAGCTTGTCTCTATGTACTCTTCGAGAGTGACTTTTACTTGGCACTTTAAGTTAATCACAAAGGTATTTAGAGATATGAATTGAACTTGTAACACTAAGACACAATGACTTGTATAACTATATTACAAACATAGGGTCACCTCCATATCCTATTATGCACATATCTCTTTCTTAGGTAAAAATTCAAGGCCCATGTGGTGGTCAAATGCTCTATCCATGAGTCATAATTAATAGTTATATACTAATTGAGGATTTGTGGATGGTTTTATAAACCCCCCATAATATATGTTTCAAGACGGTTTTAGAACCTCCCCCGCAAAAAAAAAAGTCAAGGAAATTTTACTTTTAGAGGCGGTGTTTTAAATACCATTGTCAAAAGTTCAATTCTCATGTGTCTTGGTGGGGGGGATTAGAAGCACTACCCCTAAATATATTTTTCAAGTATGTTCTCAATATCCATCCTCTTGAAGAGTACTGCAATTTACCACTAATTACCCTATAATTGACCCCTAATTAACCTCATAATTGACCCCTAATTATTACCCCTAGTTAACCACTAATTGCACCTAAATGACCCCTACTTGATCACTAATTACCCCTAAATAATCCATGCTTACCACTAATTAACCCTTGATACCCTCTAAATGGTCCCTACTTTTTAAGAAGGAAAACCTCGTGGAAAAACCCAAGGGATGCTTCTAAACATTCATATAAGGCATATTCCCTAGTAAACCCATCGATGTAGACTAGTGTGCCTAACACACAAGGATTTGAAATGGGAACATGACGCCATGAACCTAACTAAATTCCCAACATCATGGGAAACCTTGGTTTAGTTAATCCCTTGGGATAAATGGACCCTATTTACCCATAATTGACCAATAATTACCCCTAATTAACTCATAATTGACCCCTAATTGCCACTAATTATCCACTAACTCCCCCCTAATTGACCTCGTATTAACCCCTAATTACCACTAATTATCCCCTGACTACCCCCTCATTGACCCCATATTAACCCCTAATTACCACAACTCATTACCTAATAATTACCCCTAAATGACTCTTAATTACCCGTAATTGACCACAAATTACCCTTCAATGATCACTAATCGACCGTTAATTACCCTTAATTTAACCATAATCACCCATAAAGGACCCTTAACTCTGCGCAGGGTTAAATTCCATCACATAGGACTTACAGAGGGAATCTTTTGGATTCTGAGTGGGATATGATGGCCATTGTGGGATGTATAACACCATGAATAATTTTTTACTACTAGGCCATGGTTTGGGATTAACCTCTAGGGCCTAAGTTCATCATGAGACTTCAAGTTTTTGGTGACTCTTTATTGATCATAAATGGATGAAATATCACATACCACTGAGGAATATATATCTTAGGCCTATTCTGAAGAGTTGATCATAATTGTCTTTAAATTTTGGGAAACCTCCTTCCAACATGTTTTCAGACAGATGAATCAAATTGCAGATCATTTATTGAAGGATGGTATCTTATTGGGTGATGGTGAATGGAAAAAATGGAAATTTCAAAATGACACCATCATGGAGGATGATCTAGGTCCCATCTCTTCCTAAACTATGCAGCCCCAATTGCTAACATTATCTATGATTTGTGGGGCTTATTCATTTCTGTTGGAAGATGCCATGGAAATTGAAGTGTTTGCGAGTAAGAAGAATAAGAAGAAAAGTGAAAAGAAAAGCCTTTATTTGGATGAAAATCCATTGAACGTTGTTCAAAATGATCAAATCTTCGAGGAAAATGGCTATGCAGACTCTGGTGGAGGAGAATTTCATTATAGAAACCCTAATGAATCAAAGTCGTACTACAAAAACCCTGAAGGATCATAGCTTTGCATTAGAAACTCTAATGAATCAGTTATTTATTTCACAGGCCCCAATGAACCAGGGTTTGATCATAGTAACCCTCCACATGGGAAAGACGTTGGCCTTGTTCAACCAGAGTTACACATGGATGTGTTTATAAACTTCTCCTCTGCAGATGCCAAGATTAAGGTAGCTGCTACATTAACTTTAGTTAAGGAGTTGCAAGAAGTCTAGAAGGTTTAGGAGAAGGCTCTACTAAAAATATCATAAACAATATTAATAAAGAGGTATACTAAAGAAATCGATAATAATTAACTTGAAAAATCAATAACAATTAGTTTCACTTACATTTTTAGTGCACCTTAACCATTCCTATATAAGAGAGCCTTAAAAATCCTCAAATCCACACATCCAAAGAACTTTAGAAAACCAAGTTGTCAATTAACTAATGATGTAATTAAATAATATACCAATGTCAAAGTGTACATCATAATGACACCAACACCAAAAGATAATATAATGGAGCGTGGACTTGGGAATCTGGATAGGGTCATCGAACCCCACGACTCAAAGGCTCGACTCCCGATCGTTTCTCCAAGAACATGAAAATTCTGTAAGTACAAAGTACATGCAACGTTCAAAATTGAACCCTTCTGTTGAGGCCTAGAAATTCACAGGCAACAACAACAAGGGATTCTCCCCAGTCAACATTCCCAACTAGCCTGTGACTGTTTGGTATGGGGAATCCGTCCGGTTTGCAGTCCGGCTACCGTAGGTCAAGTAACAAAAACAAAGGGTTTTACCGGTTGTGGCCCGGTCCACCGTATATATTTTTGTATTTTTGTCTTTAAGTATGATATGCAAGTGCCTACCAAAGATACAAATTGATAAAGAATATGAGGAGTGGTCACAATGTGATGCACAGGTTCTTACCTCTCGTCTTAGACTCTCTCACATCTAAATCACAGACAAATGAAAACAAGATAACTAAGTTGTCCCTAGGGAGCAAGATTATCAATTAATGAGTAATTCATTACTGTTTATATGTTAAGATAAATCATATATAGTTGTTCTTAGAATCAAAACACATAAACATGAATAGAGATATACACAACAAGATAGCTCGTCGTCTGTTAGAACATTCATTACTCATAGTGGAACTTATCACAAAATAAACCAGAGAGAATTTAAACAAGGACATAGGTTCAGAAAGTTAGAACAATCTTACAGTTAATGAAACACAGCTGAAAATGAAATAGTTCCCCTTCAACATTGTTCATTTCATCACATTTGAACATTCCACACAGCACTTTCTCCAATAGGCAAAATTGTAATTTTATTATTGCAAATTGAAATAGTTCCTCTTACAACAAGTAGTTCACAAGTCTCACTGGGAAAAATCCCCCTACCTCCCTCTCTCTTTTCTACATTTATACAAGAACCAGCTCAAAACCTTTTGGTTGCCCCACAACCGTTTCAATCTCCAGTTTTTTCATTTTGTGAATGCTCATAATTCAACATTACACTTTAAATAAAGATTTTTTTAAAAACGGGCACGGCTAGGTAACTGACGAACCGCCTAAGCTTGGGCCCTTGATTTTTATTGATTACACTCTACCATCCATCGGTCCCTCTTCAGACCCTTATTATTTTATTTTCCTCGAACAACAACTCTGCTGCCTTATGCTTTACCATGCTTTGTCCTTCAGCTGCATCTTCTTAACCGCAATAATCTTCGAAGAGATCCGAGAAAATATCCTATGTATGTTTGCGATCAAATGAAAACTCATCATTTATCCTGACTATCTTTAATAAACATCAACCATAATACCAATAAATGAGTACTGAAAGAAAAGAAAACCGGAGCTGGGCTTTCTCATGAAAATTTCAACCTGATAAGACAAAGCACACCGGTCATTTACGAAATTAGTTACAAGTTCGTAACAATCGGTGGGAAAATGATTAAGAAACGGGCACATGAGAACCCCCATCGGCGAATTGGAACACTTGACATCAGTTGATTAGAGGGCTACATAGCCGCAACGGCGGGTAACCTACAATCTAAGGGTTTTGACACACAAACCAAAATTGGCGCAATAAAACGTCGGGTGTCGAATCTTCTGCAGGAATAGGATAGTTAGTGAGCTACACAGCCGCAACGGCGGAAGTTAAAAGGTTGATAAAATCCATATACTAGTCAATATTGGAGAAACAAAGAACATGACATCGAAGAAAGGACAAACAGTCCGATAGGCAGTTAGTCTACTCTGGGGCCGCAACAACGGAACTCAATCATCCTGCGACCTCTGATCAAAGTCATAACACTTTCCAAAAAAATTGCAAAGCAAGGTATTTTTTCAACAATAAAACGCGGGCTCAGCAAAAGGCTTAAATCATTGGCACAATGTCTAATTGACCTCCGAAAATGGCAACTGAAAATCCCATTTTAAACCTCGACAAAACCTCGGCAACGATAAAACATCATAAAACCTGCTAAGCCTTACAGTCCAAAACATTCACAGACCCAAACGAAATCCCGAATAGCAAGAAAAACTAGCCTCAAACAATCCAAACATGTAGCAGAGTGGGACAAACAAAATCAACAAGGAGGGTCCAAAATTTTCAGAAATTTGGGAAAAGTTGCAGCTGCAACAATTGGCAGCTCACTGGTGAACCCAGATCTCTGAACAAACTCCTTCTTAAGCAACAGACTGTTTAGCAGTGAAACAGACATGCTGAATTCTTTTAGATGTCTGGATTCCCATAATGTCACATATATGTACTTGTAATCATTGATGATAGTCCAAATTTTAGGGAATGAAAACCAAAATCTCAAAGTCAAGATAACTCTTTTGAGGCTAAGTAGGTGGATTTCATTTTAACTTTGTCTTTGGGTAGCTTCCAGCTTAGACACCACAGGATTGTAACACATGGTAAATAGAAGAATTCGTTTGTTCCCCATTCCCATGCCACTTGGCCCTTTTCTCTTGTGGACTTTTTGTCCTTTTGAGTCCTCCTCATGCCTTCCCTTCTGAATTTTATTTAGGCTCTTCTATCCATAGTGTCCTTTTGTGTGAGAGATGCATTTAATTTTTAGCTCACGAATGGAGAAGAACTTTTGGCAATCTGTACTCATATGATTCAGTACTTTGTTTTGATAAATATTGCTTTCTTAGGAGTTTTGACTCTTATTAGCCTTTAGCTTTCAATTCTTGGCATGGGATCATTTAGATATAATATACTGTTTACCCTGCTCACCTTTCCATGGGTCTTTTGCTTTAACCCACTGGGACGTTTTTTAGATGTGAAATGGATGGAGCCTCAAAATAGTATTCCAGACCTTTTGATTCTAAGTTATTTCAGGGATTACGCCGGACTTCAATGTGTCCATAGACATTTAGGAAAACTACTTACTAGAAGAAAATCCATCAGATTCAAACAATAGGGTATAGTCTAATGCCCAAAAAATCTCAGTTTATCAAGTGCTCTAATGCTTTCCATGCAACCAAAAGTTTTCCTTTTTATTGAAATCCAAAAGACAAAGAAAACTAAACAAAAGGAAAGGAACAAATCAAAGTGGAAAATCAAATCACATTACTTATGTACAAAAAACAAAAAATAAAACAAAAATCAAGAAAAATAAGGTTTAAGAACTAAACCATTTACTGGTAAGTTCTCCTCCCATCCCTGCAAATCTTGCAATTTATAGGTTGAGGGGCCAAGTTTTGCTGCAATCTGGAAAGGGCCTACCCATAACTGTTGAAACTTCGTGTGCTTTCCCTTCTCATCATGAGGGTGATCCCACTTAAGAACCAAATATCCTACTTCAAATTATTTTGTTCCAGCTTTGTGCTTATCAAACCACCTTTTCACTATCTCCTATTGTTGTTTAAAACATTCTTTGGCCTTGGATCTAGATTCCTCCGCCTTCAAAAGATTATGTATCCTCATCTGCAAGACTTCATTATCTGATCCTCTTGTTTCTTGAGCTATTATGGAAGAGGGTAGCATGATATTGGGGGGTAGAATGGCCTCTTTTCCATAAACAAGGGTATATGGGGACACACCTAACGAAGTCTTGGGGGTGACCCTATCGGCCCAAAGAGCATTTGGTAATGCTGAATGCCAACTTCTCTAGTTTTCTATCACAGTCTCTTTTAAGATTCTATTCAAATTCTTGTTCGTAGATTCAGCCAAACCATTTCCTTGTGGATAATAATTTGCACAGTAATGCAACTTAATTCCTTTTCCATGAGAAAATGCAGTTAATCTAATAGAGGAAAAATAAGTAGCATTATCGAAAACTAGAGAAATTGGAACTCCAAACCTGGTCATAATATGATCTTGCAAGAAGTCTATGACCACATCTTCATTCACTTTACACAGAAGAATGTCTTCGACCCAACAAGTGAAGTAATCAGTTGCCGTCAGAATATACTTGTGTTGCAAGGAAGAATTTGGCTTTATCTCTCCAATGATATCCATTCCCCACTGCTCAAAAGGTTCTGTTATTATCACAGGATTTAATGGTCATGCTGCTTTAACTTGTCTTCCACCACATCTTTGACAGATATCGCACTTTCTGACATGGGCATGTGCATCTTTGAATAGTGTGGGCCAATAGTATCCGGCTCTGAGAATTTTATGGGCTGTTGTATCTCCGAAAAAATGTCCTCCAGCAGGCCCATCATGTAAGTCTATCATGACCTTCTTCACATCTTCTTTCTCTAAGCATCTAAGAAGAACTCCATCATAATTCTTTCTGAATAATATTCCTTCAATTATCTAATATGAGGCTGATTTAAGACGCAATGCTCTTCTTTGCTTGGAATTCCAATGTTTCGGTAACAATCCCTCCTGAAGGTAATGCACAAGGTCTCGATACTAGGAGTCTGGAGCTGTGAAAAGAGGATATACATCCATCAAATGTAACTCAGCTTCGTCTTCCCAGTTATTTTCTTCATTGTCTTTACTTTCAGTCATTAGTTTGCACAATCCTTGCCCTTTAACTATGGAGGCTAGCTTGAATTTGAGGTCATAATCCTGTATAGCTGTTACCCAGTTGCCTCTTCTTTCTCCTGATTCCTTTTGTATGAAAAGAGACCTCACAGCTGGGTGTGGAACTATTACCTTTGTCTGGTTCTTAAGTATATATGGTCTGAATTGTTTTACCGCTTTGAACACTGCATAAGCTTGTTTATCCATAGCTGGGTAATTCAATTCGGCTCCTTGCAGACCAGTGCTCATAAATGATATGGGGAACTCATCTCCCCCATATTCCTTATGGGTAAGCACCGCTGCTAGTGAATCGTCAGACGCGAAAGTGTACAAAATAAAATCTTTCTCAAAATCTAGACTTTTGAGGGAGGGTGCGTGTGCAACAACTGTCTTTATTTTACTAAATGCATTCTTCTCTACATCAGTCCACTTGAATTGTACACTTTTCTTTACCATTTTCTACAAAGGTTTGACAATTTGAGCGAAATCCGGCACAAACCTTTGCACGAAATTTATCGTCCCCGTAAATGATTGCATGCCTTTCTTATTATGGGGTAAGGGAATCTGTTCGATAGCTTTGATCCTCTCTGGGTCTATGGAGATCCCCTTCTTAGAAACTACGTGACCCAATAACTTACCTTTGGTAACGGAAAACACGCACTTCTTGGGGTTTAATGAGATACCATATTTTCGGCAGCGTTCAAAAATCTGTTTTAGATGGAATGCGCGTTCCTCCCTTTTCTTTGAGAATATTGTGATGTCATCGAGGTATACTGCAGCGTTGCATCCAATCAGACCACATAAATATATGTCCATAGCCCTATGGAAAGTAGCTCCAGCATTTATGAGTCCAAAGGGCATCCTTCTGTAAGCAAAAGTCTCCCATCTGGTTCTAAATGTAGTTTTAAGTCCATCTTCTTCAGCGACTAACACTTGATTGTAGCCAGAGAATCCATCTAATAAAGAAAATAATTCAGAACCCGAAACTATTTGCAATATCTGTTCCATGGGTGGGACAGGATAATTGTCTTTATCTGAAGCGTGATTTAAATTTCTGAAATCCACACATAGTCTAATTTCTCCAGATTTCTTTCTTACTGGTACCATATTTGAAACCCATTCCGAGTGTCTAACTTTGAAAATAATCTTAGCATCCAACAGCTTCTTTACTTCATTCTGAATTAGAGGCTCCAATTTTGGATGCATTTTCCTTAAAGGCTGTTGATAAGGCTTGACCCCAGATCTGATGGGGATAACATGCTGAATAATATTGGTGTCATATGTCTTCAGATCTTCATACATCCAGGCAAAAACATCTTTGTATTGTTTGAACAGACTGATGAACTTAGTCCTTTCACCTGGAGAGAAACACTTTCCCAAATTCACATATTTAGGCTCAATTTCAATCCCCAAATTAATCAACTCGAACTGTAGAGACGAGCTATGAGTCTTCACATTCACTGGCCTTCTGAATTTCTCGTTTAGATCAAACATTAGCTCTAAAGTCCTGACTCCTTTAGGAATAAAATTATCAAATTTTAGCTCGGCCTGATGTTCTTCATTGTCAATAATTGCCCCTTTGAAGGTCTCTTCATTTGTCAAACATTCTAGAATCTGCTGATCATCATCAAAAACCCATAAATTGGTAATCATATCTGGAACTGAAAGCCTGAAAAGCAATTCAATAGAACACCAATTATTAGAGGGCATAAGCCTCGCAGCTGAGGTGGCCAATAAGTTAGTTGCGACATTCTTAAGTCTAGGAATCGATACAATATTAAATGCATGAAAACATTTAAGCAAATCCCATAATTCATTTTGATAAACTTTTAAATGAGGAGAAATGCAATGTATTTGATTTCGAATCTATTTTACAACTATTTCAGAATCCCCATACACTTTCAGATTTTCTACCTTTAACTCAATTGCTTTTCTTAGTCCCTGAACTAGTGCTTCATATTCGGATGTGTTATTGGTGCACTCAAACTCTAACCTACATGAAATAAAATGTTTATTTTTCTTACGATCAATCAGGACATAGCCAGCTCTTAACCCTTCCAAAGTTTTAGACCCATCAAAGAAAAGCGTCCAAAAATCGCCTATCACTGTTGTCCGTGAAACAACATCTACATCTACAGCTAAGTCTACTATTTTACAATCAATTTCATCAGCCTGTGAAAACCGAAGGAGATCAGGCTGAGCATTTGATGTATTGCTGGCTTCTTTCGCTTGATAGTTTCCTGGTTCTACCTCAATAAAGTAATTTCCCAAAATAGAATTCACTGGTTCATTTTGACCTTCGAACTGAGTAACATTGTGTTTCATGTGGGGCTCTCTTAAAACTTTAATTTGATTTGGGATTCCTTTATAAGGTAGCCACAGATGTGACCAGTCCGAAGCAAAATATCCCCTCAGCTTTGTCGACTAATCTCTGCTCAAAAAAAGTTCATAAGCTTCAGGTATGTTAGCTACCACAATATCAATGAATTGACATACCTTATAATTTGAAGATAAGCGAATGAGAACATCCTCCATTTCCCCAATTACCTTCACATTCTTTCTATCCAAATGAATGACCCTCCAGGTAGATGGTTTAGGTTGTCCATTTATCTTTTTGTAGACCGACAGTGGCATAACGTTGACTGATGCCCCCAAGTCTACTAGACAGTTGTGCACATTGTGGTTGAAACTTTCAAAAGTAAGGAGAAAAGGTGGAGTCTTGCATTTAGGCTTACCTCCCACACTAGCTTCACCAATTTATTCTTCTTGGGGCTGATTGTCAGTGGGAAGCTTCTCCTCTGATATTTCAAGTGCTTTCAATAACTTTTCTTTCTACTGCGGCACATTGCACATCTCAAATAACGAGATATTTGCCCTTACCTTTTTGATAACCTCCACGATGTCATAATCCATCTTATGTTCTGTGAGATTCATTTTAACATTATTTATCTTCTCTTCAATGGGCTTAGTAGGCATGTTGATCTGTCTTGGATTTTTATTGGTGGTGGTAAATTCCAGAATTTTATTAGCTGAGGTGTTTTTTTGAAATTTCTTAACATTCTTTTGAAGTTTCTTAATCTTTGGGAGCATAAGACTGTTTTCCTTAATCAACCCCTGGCTTCTCGTCGTTACATTTGTTTCCAAGATATCTTCATGTCTCAGATCCTTTTCTTCCTCGGTATCAAACAACGATACACAGTCCCATAAAACCATGGCCTCATCCTCTTGTTTTTCTGTTGATTTATTGTTGTCTTTTCCTTCTTCATCATTATCCTTGATTAATTTGGAATCCAACAGTTGATTCATTACCAACGTCATTGAATTTATCCATTGAGGAAAATTCTTCTCAGAATGGGGTTGTTGGTGAAAAGTGCAAAAGTTATCCATCCCTACCTCCGTTAAGTTCATCGATGCAAGACTATGCAGAGGGGGTTGGGATTGATTGTTATCTTCCATTTTGTTGTAATAAGGCTTATAAAACTTCTGGGCTTCCTTTTCCTTTTCCAAGTCTATTATTTTGTTAGAGAACTTCTGCATCATCTTTTCCATTCCTTCGAAATCTGGTGATTGCTACTCTTTAGGCTTAGTAAATAACAAAGCTTTCCTCCCAACATTGTTTTCTCCTAACTGCTCAGGATAATTTTAGATGCTTTCCTTTTTAGCCTCTACTCTCTCTGCTTCTTCATAAGTCTCTGCTAGCATAGTTTTGGATTTCATTTTGGCAAACATGGCCAAATCGAGCCCTAGAGCTGAAGTATAATACTCGATCAGAACTTTATCTAAGGGTTTGTCAGTTTCAAAAAAATTCTTAAGATAAGCTGCAAATCTTTGGGTGAAACTATGCACCTTCTCTTTTCTTTCTTTCTTTAAAGTGCACAGTCCTTTCATGAGAGTCGCATGAGTTTTTTGGGTTGCATATTTACTTCTGAAAATCCTTTCAAAGGTATCCCAGTTTGGGATAGAGTTTGCAGGCAAACCAAAATACCATGATGTTGCTGCTCCTTTAAGGGTATGCGAAAAAAGTCTACAAACTACATCCTCATGTTCCCCAGCCCTTAATCCTTCTATTGCCAAATAGAAACTTTGTAAATGGTCATCTACTAACATCTTCTCATTTGGATCAAACTTGGGTAGCATCTTCTCAAAAGCTTGAGGTAAGTCATGCAACGAAGGTGTTAAGTTCAAGGGTGATCTGGCTTTCCAAGCCGGTGGTGGATTTGGTGGGTTAAGTGGCTGATTGGCATTAACGCCTGCCATGAGTCTGGGTGGAGAGTGAGGAGGTGAAGGAACATGAGTATGCACAGGAGAACAGTAAGGTGTGTTTGGGCCTACTTGATTCAAAGGCTGAACAAGTTCCTGTAATGCTACTTCTACTAACTCTTCCAAATCTCCAACCAACACTGAATCTTCCAATATGGGACGATCTTTCTTCTTGTATTCTCTTCGGGGTAAATCAGGGATAGTGGGTAATCCTCCAATACTCTTTACATAGGCTCATGTGTGCCTTCTCATATCATTAACTACTTGGTTGTTTACAGAAAATAAATGTTCTCTATTCTCTTCAGTGTTTGGATCAGGAAATAAACTGCTTTCAAAACTATCACTGGTGGAGTAACTTTGAGAAAATGAATTTCCCCGACTAGCCATGCACTGGTGGCCCTCTTTCTAGCGCCAGAAACTATTGAGGCCTGAAAATTCGTAGGCAACAACAGCAAGGGATTCTCCCCAGTCAACGTTCCCAACTAGCTCGTGACTGTTTGGTATGGGGAATCCGTCCGGTTTGCGGTCCGGCTACCGTAGGTCAAGTAACAAAAACAAAGGGTTTTACCCGTTGCAGCCCGGTCCACCGTATATATTTTTGTATTTTTGACTTTAAGTATGATATGCAAGTGCCTACCTAAGATGCAGATTGATAAACAATATGAGGAGTGGTCACAATGTGATGCACAGGTTCTTACCTCTCATCTTATACTCTCTCACATCTAAATCACACACAAATGAAAACAAGATAACTAAGTTGTCCCTAGGGAGCAAGATTATCAATTAATGAGTAATGCATTACTGTTCATATGTTAAGATAAATCACAGATAGTTGTTCTTAGAATCAAAACACATAAACATGAATAGAGATATACACAACAAGATAGCTCGTCATCTATTAGAACATTCATTACTCATAGTGGAACTTATAACAAAATAAACCAGAGAGCATTTAAACAAGAACATAGGTTCAAAAAGTTAGAATGATCTCATAGTTAATGAACCACAGCTGAAAACGAAATAGTTCCCCTTCAACATTGTTCATTTCATCACATTTGAACATTCCACACAACACTTTCTCCAACGGGAAAAATTGTAATTTTATATTTGCAAAATGAAATAGTTCCTCTTAAAACAAATAGTTCGCAAGTCTCACTGGGAAAAATCCCCCTGCCTCCCTCTTTGTTTTCTACATTTATACAAGAACCAGCTCAAAACCTTTCGGTTACCCCACAACCATTTCAATCTCCAGTTTTGTCATTTTGCGAATGCTCATAATTCAATGTTACGTTTTAAATAAAGACTTTTATAAAAACGGGCACAGCTAGGTAACTGACAAACCGCCTAAACTTGGGCCCTTGCTTTTTAATGATTACACTCTACCATCCATTGGTCCCTCTTCAGACCCTTATTATTTTATTTTCCTTGAACAAAAACTCTGTTGCCTTATGCTTTACCATGCTTTGTCCTTCAACTGCATCTTATTAACCGCAATAATCTTCGAAGAGATCCGAGAAAATCTCCTATGTATGTCTGCAATCAAACGAAAACTCATCATTTACCCCGACTATCTTTAATAAATATCAACCATAATACCAATAAATGAGTACTGAAAGAAAAGAAAACCAGAGCTGGGATTTCTCGTGAAAATTTCAACTTGATAAGACAAAGCACACCAGTCATTTATGAAATCAGTTACAAGTTCGTAACAATCGGCAGGAAAGCGATTAAGAAACGGGCACATGAGAACCCCCATCAGCAAATTGGAACACTTGACATCGATTGATTAGCGAGCTACGCAGCCGCAACAGCGGGTAACCTACAATCTAGGGGTTCCGGCACATAAACCAAAATTGGCGTGATAAAATGTCAAGGGTCGGATCTTTTGCAGGCATCGGATAGTTAGTGAGCTACACAGCTGCAACGACGGAAGTTAAAAGGTTGAGAAAATCCGCAGACTAGTCAACATCGGAGAAACAAAGAACAGGACATCGGCGAAACAACAAACAGTCCGACGGGAAGTTAGTCTACTCTGGGGCCACAACGACAGAACTCAATCAGCCCGCGACCCCGATCAAAGTCATAACACTTTTCGAAAAAATCGCAAAGCGAGGTCTTTTTTCAACAATAAAACGCGGGCTCAGTGAAAGGCTTAAATCATTGGTGCAATGTCTAACTGACCTCCGAAGACGGAAACTGAAAATCCCATTTTAAACCTCGGTGAAACCTCGACAATGATAAAACATCATAAAACCTGCTAAGCCTTACAGTTCAAAACATTCACAGACCTAAACGAAATCCCGAATAGCAAGAAAAACTGGCCTCAAACAATCCAAACATGTAGCAGAGTGGGACAAACAAAATCAACAAGGAGGGTCCAAAATTTTCAGATATTTGGGAAAATTTGCAGCTGCAACACCTTCCTAGCCCTTCCAAAGGGTTCTAGCCCTTCCCATAAGTGTAAAGTTAAAATTTCCCTCCAAAAAAAAATTTAAAAACTGAATTTTACCCTTCCAATTAAGAAGGGCATAATTTATATCAACATTTCAAAAGAAGGGTGACATTTGAAACTACCCATCCATATAAATTTGTCAAGATTTTGAAATTTCTATACTATAAAGTTCAACTCATCATTCAAAATATTGGAAATATGATAAATTATAATCACTCACTCACTGCTTAGTTGTGCAAGATAGATAATAATCATTGATGACTACGAGGCACTAGCCATCAAGATGTGGCTCTCACTCTCGAGTCACTTGGAGCTGCAATCTAAATTGTGATAATTTGTCAACAACTACGACTATAGCAAAAAAAAACATCTACTAGTCTACTACTAGGCCCGAAACGAGCTCAAAACTTTGTGCCTACTACCTATGTGAACCTCGCTACCAATGCCCACTCCTTTTTTGTCAAAATTAAATTCAAAAGGCAGGTTTGATAAGTCCTCCTCTACAAGACTTCATTTCTTGCATGAATATCATGGACTCATGACAACTATAAACAACACGTGATGTCATGCAAATACAAAAAAATGCATGTAGCTAGGATCACAAACTGTGCAAAGGTTGATTTATGCATTGCTATAGAGAGGTGTCATTGGGCACACAATATGGAGAAACAATAGTTATTAATAAAATTAAGAAAACAATTGTTGGCTCAAGAATAGTCTTCAATTTGATGGGTGGCATGATCATGATGTAATCTCCCTCCGTCCATCCAAACATTTGTGGTTTCTCACAACATTTGTCCTCGACGCCACCAAAATACATATAAAAAATGCTTGTCTTTACATCCTCTTCTCTTTAAATCCTCATCTCATAATCATAACTAAGGATTATTATGCATGCACATCCTCACCTTATAATACAAATTGGGTCAAGGCAAAGAGGACCATGCAATATTAAATGTGTCAAGACGCAATGATTAAGAGACAACTATAAGTAAATCTTATATTAAATTTACCATATAAGTCTTTAATTAACACTATCAACTAAGATTTGACACGTTGGATTGTTGTGATCTTCTTATCACTCCTTACCAATGTGATTGCAAGGCATTCTTTGAAGGTGAAGTCCATAATTTTAGGTCTTCTTCCTCATTATCATGCCTTTTGGTAAGACAATAAAGAGAGTAGTGGCATGCATCAACATGGAAATCATGTTCGACATAGAGGTTATACACATGTCTTGTTTTCATTAAATAACTTAAATTCCTACTCATGAATATCGATTCATTGAATTACGGACTAGTACAAATCACAACAAATTTTAGCCCCGATCCCTTAATTACTCACACCTAGAACTTTCTCAAATCTAGCCATTTATAAACTTACTTTGGTATTTTGGTTCAATTTAAAAGGCGGATTGTTGAGACTCAGGCACGCAGTGAGTTGCAAGGATTCAATTGACTTAGGTTTGATTCCATTGCCCCTCCATCCCATATATGTATGTTTTCATGACAATTGTTGAACAAAAAAAGTTGATGCCCCTACCTCGGTTATGCTAGATTTGCTAACTTGCTTGGTATGCAGGAACTTTTTTTTAATGTTTTCTAAGTTGTGTATTATTTTTCCTTAGGTGCCCAATCCTTATAATTCTTACATCTCTCAGGCTTTGATTGCATGTGGATTCCCCAATATGGTTATGGAATAGTCTAAGTAGTTTTTTTGTATAATGAAGTGTGCTCAAAGTGGAAAAAATACAAAAGAATACATATGACAACTTAATGTGTTCAATAAGAGAAGTGCTCGATTATTTAAAATTGTAAAAATTTTAAAAACAATATTTATGTTTTTTTTTATGAAAGAGTTTAGTTAAATTATAATTGTGAAAATTATTTATATTCCCCTTCATATCTAAAATTCATTGACCCACCCTTCAAATTTCAAATTTCAAATTTTATCACTGACCCACTCTTATTCAAATTTGATCACCGAGTGGTATGTGTGTGGAGTGATCCATTTGCCATAGAGCGGGATGATATCTGACATTTCTTTGTGTGCATGCCTCAGCTCACACCTCATTTACCAACTTCCCAACTAGCCAGCAAGAGGGATACAACCCTTCAGCACCATGAGTAGAACCAGAATGTACCCAACCTCAGTTGTGGGGGGCATACCAACACCAGCACCCTCGGCTTCGGACTGTACATGTCGATTTTTATATCTTCCCAACTGAAGCGCAAGCAAACGAGAAGAAGGGGCTGAGGGATTCTTTACAGGTACGGAAATGGTTTTCTAGTGCATGCATCTTTGTTTTCTGAAACATAGAGTGGTCTAGAGTTCGAATCCCTCGGGTGTTCAAGATTATATGAAATATCTGCACCTGAACATCCGAACCCCTCACACAATGTCTTCTGCGGTGGCCTTTAGGGCGCCGTGAACACCTCTGTAAACAACAACACACCCTCTGGACCCCATATGTTTGTCAAACCCCCAGAAAACTCACTGCAGCGATTGCAACAAGACCAAGACCTTGCTTTACATTTCAATGCATGTTATTCAGTTTTAAGTTTATTGAAGATTTCGTTTGATCAGTTGTTGCCTTTGTATTGTTTTCTTTGGGAATGCTTTTCATTTTGCACCCTCTGTGAATTCTTGACTGAATAGGCATTTGTGCACAAGATTACATGGCAGAGGGTGTTATTAGAAGCTATTTAACCATGATAGTTTGTGTCTTTTTTTAATACTTTCGGGATGGTCAAGTTGCAGTGCTTGGATATACTTTGTAGGCTGCTGATTGAAGATGCTCTACAAAGGAAATGATCAAATCTAACCCGACCCAGCTAAAGGAGCTGCAAAATAAGTGTCGGCTGCTAAAGAGCCCCCACATGCAAGGTCTTGAAAGGCTATTTATTCCCCTCAAAAAGCTCAATGGGAAATCATGGTAGCTTAACCCAGATCAATTGTGTTGTAAATGCTTCCAACCTAGGATTGAAACACACAGACCACTTTTGTAGGGTTAAAACCATTGGTCGCCAATGCCATCGCCTTCATTTGATTGACCTTGATTTGGTACACGATGTGATCCGATAAGCCCAGGGGTTGTGTTCGTTTGTTTGCTCGTGCTGGGAGTTTTGATTCTGGGTATTTTGGTGGTTCCCATTTCTTTGAACAGGTTTTATCATCATTAGTGAACAGCTCGTTCAGGAGCGAGACAATGTGCGCAAGCCACTGCAATCATTTCTCCTCTATTTTCATCAAAGATATCAGATAATGTCTTCCTTTTAGCTACTAGTTCTTCCTTCTATTGTTGCTTTCATATTTGATTGTTTTCTGGAAGATTCATTTGGAGATCCAATTGCATAGGAAGAAACTGGACTTGTTCCTCCTGGATAATGCCAAGTCTTAGCTTTTGTGGTTCAATTGTAATAATATATTTGTTCTCTCTGCAAAAGGTAATTCCTGCTAATTCAAGCCACCCCACAATAGCTTTAGGAAGCTTTCCATATACTCTGAAATATGTACAACAGACCATAAGTACACAAGCATCCGGATTTCTCAAATATGGCAGTGAAGACACAGATAAACTCTAACTGCCCTTTGCCGTAATTTTCAGGTGAACAGTAAAGGAGTTCATCAATCCATGTCCAAAACAATGTTTGGCATAATGCTATGATTGCAGACTTGAAAGCTTCCAATCTCTGATCCATTTGAAGCCGGCTATTTATAAACAGAAGCCATAGTTCATATGAACATTTAGTGTGCTGCACCGCATGATGAAACATATCGTCTGTTCCTATCACCTTCTCCTTTTTGTAAAAGATATGAAGGTACGCCACCCACACAACTACAGAGTTCAGATTAGTCTCAATTGGTCGTGATAAAACATACAATTTTTTTTCCCACCATTTTAAATGGGGATCAGAAACAAAAATCAACTCTAAGTTAGATTACTAGCAAAATCTGATTTTTCTACAGGTTTTGGAATATGACACGGGTCCTCCTCCAATCTTGTCTTCTTCCTATTACCAGGATCCTCATCAATTAGAATCACATCATCATCATCGTCATCCAACTTCCTCGTACCTCCTGCAATGGTAACTGTGTTAGTTGTGGAAACTGCAATTTTCTTATTGCTACTCGAGTTCTCATCATCAAAAGTCATATCAACGCCCATTTTTCTCTTTGTTCCAGTAGCCACTAGAGAGTCAGCAATGATTAATTCAACATCATCTGAACAATCTTCAGTTTCGTTAGTAACTGGTAGCTTTTCTCCACTTTCATCAACATGATCATCACTTCCACTTGCCATAGTGGGAACCTCTCTAGACAGTACCATGCCATCTGATTCCTCGTCAAATTCATCTCTGCAAACAATATACTAGTACTTCAGGCTAGACAGCAATCTCTGTTTCTGTGCCTAAGATGCACAAGAGCAATTCTATTGTTCTTGTGATAAAGTTGAATAACATAAACTTGCCAGATAATGACTACCTCAGCCCTAAATTAGTAAATAAGACACATTTTCCAACCATAAAACTTAACTTCTACAAGTGATTATATTGCAAGACAGTGCAGAGTGAATGAAAATTAAAAGTGACTGCCCATGAAACAATGGCTACAGAAGTCTCAAAGCGATAATGGCCTCCCAAAAGAAAGAATTCTCGACATTTACAAATACAACACAAGTATAACAAGCAAAGCTGTTGGGGTTGGTAAAAGTAGATGGAGGTTTAGGTGCAAGATTGGAGAACAATTTTCAAAATATCAATTTGTTAAGGTTCAAAACTCAAGAGGTTTGGTACATGTTAAAACTTACCTAATCTAAGTTGCCAAGGTTCAAAGATGCAGAGATGAATATTTGGTGTGATTATGTAGTTAATGTGCCTAAGATGCACACGAGCAGTTTTAGTTTTCTTGTCATAAAGTTGAATATCATAAACTTGCCAGATAATGACTACCTCAATCCTAAAAGGACACATTTTCCAACCTTCAACCTTAACTTCTACAAGTGATTCCATTGCAAGACAGTGAATGAAAATTAATAGTAACTTCCCAAGAACCAGTGGCTATGGAAGTCTCAAATCAATAATGGCATCACAAAAGTAAATATTTTTTACCATTTACAAATACAATGCAAGTATAACAAGTAAAGTTGGTAGGGTTGGTAAAAGCAGATGGACGATTAGGTGCAAGATTGGGCAACAATTTTCAAACTACCAATTTGTTAGGGTTCAAAACTCAAGATGTTTCGTACATGTTAAAACTTATCTAATCTATGTTCCCAAGGTTCAAAGATGCAGAGATGGTATTTGGGTGTGATTATGTAGTTTTTTAAACTAGAATTTGTTAGGTTTGAAGACTTGATGGCAAGGTGCAAGACCCTAAGCCATCACCTATGAAAATGGAACAAGGGTTGTTTCAAAGGCATGCCCCTATCCTCATCCTACTGGGGGCACACTATTAATGCATCATGCCCCCCTAGAAGGCATATTCAAGGAACATACAAGAAAGAACTTTTACAGTAAGAGCAATCATAGAATAATTAATAGGTTGGCTTGCCCTTGCAAGAAATGATGGCTAGATAAGTTTTAGAAAACACAGTGCTCTCTGCCATTCCCTGTTGAGATCACAAGAGAGTTTTAGAGCAATAGCCCATAATAATGGCTAACAAATGACATTTTAGCACATTTATGCACATCCCAAGAAGTAGGGTACCATCCCCAAGAGAGGCTATAACTTATGGGCCCACATAAGATTGACTAGGTCGGCCTTAACCATAAATTAGTATTACACTAAATGAACGTTGGAATTATCCCAGCACATTAATGATATATTATGGGTCTGCCATAGCCACATGTGAAGAATACACCAATGTTATTAGAACCGGACCGGTGTTCGAATTGGCGAAGCCCAAAATGTGAACCGGACTGGAACCAAAAGAAAAACGGTAGACTGACATTGTTGTATTTTTACAATGCATAAAATATTCATATTTTAGTAAAAAAACCTATATATTCATGTGCATCCATATGAATCCAAACCATTAATACACAAATAAGCAAAGTTTCTCATATATATAGCAAGTACAAGTGCAAATAACCAAAATAGCACCGACTACAATACATCACTAGAGTTCTGAACCAAGATGCATCAACAAAGAGGCTCTAAACAGAGGAGGGGGGGGTCTTTAAATAGCACCACAATGGGATTAGGGTTAGTATAGGTCCTTTAAATTAGGCGTTTTTTGTTTTTTTATAAAAAAATTGAGCTTTGTGGGTGCTTTGACAACTGTCATACGAGACAGTACAGACCAGTCGGTTTCGTACGTTCAAAACCGGCTGGTTCAGCGGTTTTGGCCCGGTTCCATACACAACCAACCGGTTCAAGGGCAGTTTGTGTCAAAATACCGGCCCAAGCAGTTCAGGTACCTGACCGGACCAAAAAATCTTCTAAACCTGTTGAACCAGCCGGTTTTGCCTGAACTGTCTGGTTTTGATAATGGTGTATTCAATACACAATTATCAACGCCACCCCTTAAGCTTAATGAGGGGCATAAAGAGGAATGATAAACTACAAATGTTAGAGGGTTTATGGATACCCAACTTAGGCTTGTCAACCATGGCTGATATACAAAAGAGAGAGTTTATGAATACCCAACCCTAATACCACTAAGAGAGTTTGAATGCTATGATTGGATTTATGGATACCCATCATGAATACAATTATTGAGAGTAGGTTTATGGATAACCATCTCAAATGTAGCTCACCCAAATAAATCTGAAAGTGGGTGTATGCATACTCGACGTAAATAAAGGTTGGCCTCGACCATGGTACAAAATTGTGAGGGTGTATACATACCCAGCTCAAATAGGGTAGGGCCATATATTAGAGATATTATTTCCTCTAAACACCTCTAAACATCATATCTCCCAAAGCAACATTGTTTCAACTGTTGATAAAGGTGACCTCATGTGAAGTTCTATGAGAAAGATCAATTGAAACATCTTGGTTAGTGGAACCAGTGGAACCATTCATGACCTATGAAGCTTCATGGCAATAGCAAACTATCTCAGAAAGTTATCCCATGTAATCCAACTTTCTAATGCACTAAATATGACCAACTCAATCATAGTTGGGGCATCACACAACAAGAATGGTTCAAAGCGATCACGCACAAAGTTGTGACAACTCATGTTCTCACCTTCCCTAACATTCAACAAGATTTCAAGATTGAGGTGGATGCTTCTAGACATGCCATGGGTGTAGTATTGATACAACACCAAAGACTTGTAGCATATCATTCAAAGACATTTTCAAGCGTTATTCTTAATTATTCAATGTATGGCCAAGAAATGTAAGCACTGATGACATTATTTGCTTAAAAAAGAAACCAACATCTATAATGACCATAGACATCTCCAATTCCTCTAGGCATAAAGCACAATCAAGAATGCATGACACATGAAATGGACTACTTATTTGTAGCAAATCAACGAACAAACTAGTTCAAGTTGCAGTGCTTGGATATACTTTGTAGGCTACTGACTGAAGATGATCTACAAAGTAAATGACCAAATCTAACCCAGGACTTACTCGTCAATGACCCAGCTGAAGGAGCTGCAAAATAAGTGCCGGCTGCTAAAGAGCCCCCGCATGCAAGGTCCTGAAAGTCTATTTATTCCCCTCAAAAATCTCAATGGGCAATCATGGTAGCTTAACCT
>LPNX010564687.1:0-28212 GCA_001517045.1 Pseudotsuga menziesii | reverse complement strand
CACCCCACAATAGCTTTAGGAAGCTTTCCATATACTCTGAAATATGTACAACAGACCATAAGTACACAAGCATCCGGATTTCTCAAATATGGCAATACAATGAAGATACTGATAAACTCTGACTACCTTTGCCTCAAGATTTGGACAATGCAAGAGATGGATTTAGACATCTTGGAGAAACTGTTGTAGCCAATGATACATCATGAATTATTCAAGATCGAGAGAAAATAAGTTATGAGGCTAATCTGGACCTAAGTCATCTGGTTCGAGTTCATGTTTGAATTCGACGACCTTAAAATTTGGCAAAAATTTGGCGCTTAAAATTTTGGCGATAAAAATAGGCATAAAATTCGGCATTAAGTTTGAATGACTAAAATATATGGGAATTAAAAAATATATGAAAATTTTCAATAAAATTCATTATGCTCATTAAACTATGAACATTAAACACATCAACAATGAACATGATAGTCATAGAATCATAGAAATAATGAACATGACAACATTGAATGAAGTTTGAACTTTGAACACGATAGTCATTGAATCATATAAATAAAAATATGTTATCAGAAATGAATCATGATTAAACATATATTTTGAAAACATTAGAGTGTACATCTTCATTGAAATTTAAAAACATGTTCATAAAGTGATAAACCATAATATAAAATGTCATCAATATTTATCCTAGCAACTATTTAGCAAAATAGCATCCCAAAAAGAAACTAGAAGTCTAGAGAATAGACCAAGAACACAAGTTTTATTCTTGTTGTTCTCGTGGCCTACTTGTTACATCAAGAGCACTAGGGGGAGTGAAACCACTAGAATCACTATCACCATTGGATTCATGACTCTCATTGTCGAAAAGTTGTTCTGCAATAATAACTTTGGCATCTATTCTGCCATGTTAGTATAAAAAGTTTAAACAAATGAAAAAACATACAAGATCCTATGTGCCTGATATATATATATATGATCATTCTTATATACAGGATCAGATATCCAAAGGCCATTTTTAATATTACGATTGAAGTCATATAAATACCACACATTATTAATTTGCCAATTATTTTTTTTAAAGGATGTTGAATTTATTACATAACCACTCTTGCCAAAACTTGGGGCAAATGATCTGACATTTTTTTGCCCTGATTGGTTCAAGCTGGGGTATTAATAGTGGTAAATAAATGATAGCTCTTTGGCTATTGTAGCAATTTGAAGTAGCCAAGGAAGGAAGATCTGTATACCTGCATATCGGGCCCAAAGGTCAAAAACCATTTTTGTAGATAAATGTTGCATCCTTGGACATTGTTGTAGTTGCTTTAATATTATTGAAGATCCCAGTGGGGATCAAAACCATTTTTGTAGATTGATGTTGCATTCTTGGAGGTTGCTGTAGTTGTTCTAATATTATTACAGACTCAGTGAGGAGTCAAAACACTCACTGAATCAAGCTTACTGCTGAAATGAGCTAACCATACTCAGTAAATAGTGGGGAGGGTTTCCAAGATTTGACAATTATTTAGTTAGTATAAACGAAGATGGCAATTCCATACCAGAAACTTGATGAGTCCATACTTGAAAATTCCATAGTCTACAAAAAAATCCTGTTTTGGTAAAAAATTTAGCATTTTTTTAGCTTTTTCTATTTGTTTCAGTTTCATTTTAGAATTTTTGCTAGTTTTCTTGAATCCAAATGATATTCCTGATCTTCAAATTTGTTGGGTTGATCCTGTGTTCAAATAATGTGACTTTGATTTTTGTTACATGTAAAAAGAATGGCCAGTGAGGCATAGGGTTGACAGGCCTAAAAGCTCAGGGGAAATTAGCATCAAAATAGATTGTAACAGCAATGTCTTAGAATGCTCCCTGGCAAACTCTTGTTTGGCATCATATTTAGATGGTGATGCATGTTGCAAGCATAAAAGGGTGGTAAATGTCATATTGTTGTTGGTAAATGCCTTTGTGCCAAATGGCTATTGATAAATGCCTTTGTCCCAATGGCTGCAGGATGCTGATCTAATCATGTTAGCATTGTCTACTCATGAGGTGCGCTTCTCAATTTTGAGAGAGGTTAGTGCTCCTAATTTATAGAGAACATAGTGTAATAGAACTATTGGTATTCTTCATTGTTGTGTAGTAGTTCAATCTCATGATTATTTTCTTAGAATCAAGATCAAGGTCCTTATTTTCATTTGATATGGGTCATTATGCATTGACATGCACAATCAGCCACTAGGTTTTGCTTTTAAGGATTTAATGAGTACATTTTTATCACTATCTGATTTTTTTATTGCACTTTTGTGCATTACATATTGTAACATCCACCCATTCTCTTAGATCACGTTGCCTTGAAGCGACAATGGTTCATACATTGTCAAACTCTTAGAAATCATTATTGCATCTTTGTATTGGGAAGAGGTTCTGGTAGTCCTATCTTCGAACTCATGGGAAGTACTTTCAAATTTATATCACTCTTATTGATCTCTAGATATGTTTTATATGTTGATGACCTTCACCAAACCCAATAAATGTCTGAACGTTAACCCAATAAACTCTTGAACTGTTATACTCATCTATGTTCAAATTTCAATACTTAACCCCATTTCTAGGCTTTACTCTTGAGTGTTACTGGGAAACAATTACCAAAAACCATTGAGGGTAGGAATTATGCTTAGAAATGCTACACACGCACCATATCCAAGCATGGTCAGTGACAAAATCATCCCCACAAAAGTAGAGACTCTCTTTTAACAGTTTGTCCTTTATGAAAAATAGAAATTAATGCTCATCCTTTGTTCAAGATGTAAATTTTAAATTTCCTGATAGGTTTGTATGACTGAAATGCATTCAGATCGCATTGTCATCTCTTTTACTATAGTCTTTAAAAATAGTGACAGGAATATGATAACATTGCCTCTTTCCTTATATATGTAATTGTGTAGATTGTGGTTATGCCTGGAAAACAAGACAAATGCTTCCTTTGTGGTAAGGTTGTTCATTTTGCAAATGCATGTGAAGCACAGCCAAAAAGAAAACAAGGAGATTTTGACGAGAAAGGTGGTGAACTGAATGTTAATCCTAAAAATCCTTATCAGGTAAGTCAGATATATGTATAATTTTTTATGTTAGGATTTTGGTTATGCATGCTTGGAGGTTTTTTCTTTTTGTTAATGTTGTATGGTTGCACTAATACTAATAACGGTCCCATTTAGGTCATGATAATTAAAGCAAGTCTCCAGATTATTATAGATCATGTGGATGTTTTACTATTAGCAATATATTAGGTGAGACTAACCTAAGCTTCTTGTTGGTTTTTCTTAAACTTTACGCTCGTTTCCTTTATATCCAAATGAGGGCATAAAATATGCTCTATAGGATGAAATTATTGTTACTGCATTTGTTTTATGGGAATGACCCATCTCCTGAAGGATACAACCTAGAAAAGTTCCCAGAAAATGACAAGAAATGAACGCCAACAAACCATTCCTAGGGAGTTCTTGGAATAGTCAGTATTTTAGAAATGGTACTAGTCTTTTCTCCAAACTTTCTTTTTGATCCATTTGATCCCTTCATCATAATAAGTACCATTATCCACTCAGTGTAGTTCAACCACATTACTTTTTTGTACTCGCCATTTTTTATGTTCAGGAAGATATTGTAGATTCTCAATGTATGCTGTTTCCACTGAAAATTCCTTCCATAATACCTTCAACCCCAACCCCCCAAGATATTTCGTGAGTGGTTTATTCTTGATAAGCCTTACAAATATTTAAAGACATTGGAATTAAGTTTCCTTATAGCACTCATGCTATTTCCCAGATGCATTTTTGTAGTTAATTCTCAATTCTCATGCTTTTAAATGCTTGAATCGACAATTCACAATTCATTGCAATGATATAAAATCTGTTTCAAGGCACACTCTCTTTGTTTTCACTCTGGTTTCCCCACTCTGTTAGAAATGATCTTATGCAGGTAACTATGTTGGTACATAAGTTATAACTTATATCGTGTGTAATCACATGCAGCTAGGACCAACAGTAGAATTGTCTGTCTACTAGAATAAGGTGCAAGATATTACATGTTTGTAACTAGGCTGTCATAATTTGGCTGCTAGCTAGACTGGTGGAACATTGTTTTTTTCTCTAGTCATGTGCATGCACTAATGTGTATTGCTAATCACATGGCTTATCAGGTCCTGATATAACCAGAATGCCCAAGCTACATGATTTTAGGTAACCAAATTGGTACTATTACATTGTCATCTTCTGATACATGCAACACTGTTGATGTTGATGAGTGTCCTTTCTGGTATTACAAAAGCCTCTTTCTCTGTTTCCTTGTTTGACCATTATATACTCAAAGTTGTGTATTGATCCTTTTTACCATTATAGAGGACTCTGTAAGTTAGGTTATCAAATTATTAAGGGGTTCTAGCTCAATGGAAGAGCGCATGCCTTACAAGCAGGAGGTTGGTGGTTCGATTCCTCCATGCCCTAATGATATTATAATATCGGTTAAATACTAAAAACGACTAAATTAGTGACCAAAACATGAGAGACACGAAACTAGGCATTAAAAAGGATTCAACACATGGCGCTAATGATGAAGCCAAACATGCTGTTGATATGGTAGCAAAATAAGACGTTACTTTGGATGCAAAACATGGCACTACATAGGAAGCAAAATATGGTGCAACAATAGAAGAAATATTTGGCATCATTTTGGTAGCAAAACATGATGCAAAAAAGGAAGCAAAAATTGGTGCAAATTTGGAAGCGAAAATTGGCACATATTTGGAAGTAAAGCATGGTGCAAAATGGGATGCTAAAGTGGTAGAAAAAATGGATGCTAATTTGGATGCTAACATGGTGCTATTAAGGATGCAAATATGGTGCTAACGGGGGTGTCATTTAAGAAGCAAAAGCAGACACTCGCTAGGAAGCAAAGAAGGACGTTATTTAGGAACCAAACCTCGACGTTGTTTAGGAAGTAAAGTTGGGCGCTATTCTGGAAGCAAACCTTGACGTTGTTTAGGAAGCAAAGTCTGACGCTATTTTAGAAGCAAAAAAAAAGATGCTATTTTGGACGTCATAAAGGATGCTCTTTAGGAAGCAAAAAAAGACTTTTAAGGACGCTTTAAGTTTTGTCCATGATGCGTCCCGTTTAGCATCTAGTTTGACCACTCAATGTAAAAAAAAATTACACTAAAAAGGGACGCTAATTCTAGGATTTGTTGTAGTGTGATGAGATGGTTTCCTACTTTCTTGGGATAGACATTGGGGTCAGAATGACATCTAGAAAAACCAGTGTCAAGGAGAAAGCTATCCATTTTGACATACCAAGCTCTAGGAGCTTGCTTAAGGCCATATACGGATTTATTAAGGAGAGAGACAAGGCTAGAGTTGTCTTGAACATATCCAGGAGGTTGTTCCATGTAAATTTTCTCCTGTAAATCACCATCTAAAAAGGCAGACTTGACATCCATTTGATGGGCTTCCCAGTTATGTAAGGCTGCAAGGGAAAGAACAAGGCGGATGGAGTTCATTTTTGTGACAGGAGCAAAGGTTTCATTGTAGTTAATCCCTTCAACTTGGGAAAAACCTTTGGCAACTAAATTTGCCTTAAGTTTTTCAATGCTTCCATCTGATGCATACTTAGTTCTGTAGACCCATTTACATCTGACAAGTTTTCTTCCTTTTGGAAGAGGAACAAGATCTCAAGTATTGTTCGCCATTAAGGAACGATATTCTTCATACATAGCTGCATCCCAATCTGGATTTCCTGAAGCTTCTACAAAAGTTTCTAAATCATGATTCTCAGAAACTTGAGACAAAAGAGAAGAGGCTCATTGAAACTGAGAATGTGTTCGACGTTGATCTCTAGGATCACCGACAAGATCACCAGCTGCTTCACATGTTGAACGGATCCATCAAGGAAGTATTGGTGCTGGTGCAATTGGAGGAACGTGAGCAGGAGGAGGTGGATTTTCATCCTCACTGTCATCATAAAAAACTGGAGTTGGAAACCTGTGAATGAAGTTGGAAGAAGAAGAAGCAGGCACAATCGTCGAATCAGACTCGTAGGCCAAAGATGGCACACCCGCCAAGTTAGGCTCGCAGGCCAAGAGATTTTCATCAAATTTAGCATCTCTTCTAATGATTATATCATGAGAATGTGGCGAACGAAGTCTATAACCTTTTACATCTTCAGAATATCCAACAAATATGCACTTTTCACTTTTAGGCTGCAATGCTTTTCGTTTTTCATCCGAAATGTGAGCCCATGCTTCACAACCAAACACACGGAAGTGACTTACATCTGGTTTAATTTTACTCCATGCTTCTTCAAGTGTTATACCTTGTAAAACTTTAGTGGGTGTGTGATTAACTATGTAATTTGCACAATTTATGGCCTCAGCCCAATATTGAAGACTTAGTCCCTTAGATTGGATCATACAATTAGCCATTTCTTTTAAAGTGCGGTTCTTCCGTTCAACTACACCATTTTGTTGTGGTGTATATGGAATAGTGTGCTGTTGGATTCCTTGTTCAGTGCAGAAAGTAGTGAACTTGTTGTTAACATATTCTCCTCCATTGTCAGATCTTAAATTAATAATTTGATGACCAGATTGTTTTTCAACAAGGGCCTTGTAGGACAAGAACATGTTAAATACTTCGATTTTAAGTTTTAGGAAGTAAACTCAAGTGTGTTTGGAGTATTCATCAATGAAAGTTAAGAAATATTTGAAACTAGAAAATGAAGCAGATGGAAGAGGGCCACACAAGTCACTATGCACAAGCTCCAAGGGAACCGAGGCGTGCCAAGAGGCACGTTTGTCAAAACTGTCCCATTGATGTTTTTCGAATACACAACCAGAACAAACACCATCCTTACAAGATACCATCGGAAGACCAGTCACCATATTGTCTTTACATAGTTTTTGCAATGAGCGATAATTTAAGTGACCAAATTGCTCATGCCAAAGTTTGCTCAAGTTATCACTATGAGCAACAAAAACTGAAGGAAAAGGTGATAACCCAAAGTTGTTAAATTTGTACAACCTAGTATTATTATCAACAATTTTAGTAGCAAGGACATTTTGAGGATTTTTAAAATCCTTGATTACAACTTGGTGAGGTGTAAATGTCACAGTTTTACCTTCACCCGAATGAGTAATTTGATATACTGATAACAAATTGCAGGAAATTTTTGGAACACATGGTACATCACTGAAATGACCATTTTCTACTTGAACTGTTCCAGATGCTACAACACTTAGAGATCTATCATCACCAACAAATATTTGCTTGGTGTTACATTCATGCATAGTAGAAAAGATGGCTTGATCCTCAGCCATATGATAAGATGCTCTAGAATCAATGAGCCACTCATTTGAAGTAGAAGAAGAAGATGCAGTATAAGAGTAACCAGAAGCACAAAGGGCGTGTCCATGAGAGGTAGATTCTGAAGACGAATCTATGCTGATGTGGTGCTTCTTCATTGCTGCTTCCAAGGATGTCATCTTCTTGAAACACTTAGATTCACCATGATTATCTCACAAAAATTGCAATGACGCTCAGTCTTCTTTCCTTTTGGCTTAGATCCTTTGACAATCACTTACAAGAAAGTTGCTTTTTAAGTGAATCACCTTTTGTAAAATAAGTGATGTTCACTTTTACAATAATATTATTTTTTAAATAGTGCGGCAATAAATTAAAAGACTTACGTGACTCACTTTTTATTTTATTTTATTTAAGTGAGATGCACTTTTACAATAAGTAACTTGAAAATAGAAATTCCATGCACTAAAAATTAACTCGATAAGACTTGAACTCAAGACTTATCAAGGAATAAAACAACTTTTAACCAAGTGAGCTAAGTTTAAAAGGTACGTAAAAGAATGGAAAGAGGAAGGTTTTTTTTTTTTTAAACTCTTCTCTCTAGTTCTCCCTGCTTGCCTTTTTTTCCTACAAATCACCAAAAAAAAATGAAAAACAAAAACAAAAAAACTTTTCCACACTATGGGTGGGGTTAGATCTTGGTTAGCTTACGTAGCCAAGAAGACAAAGAAAAAAAACTTTCCCTTGTTGTTTCTGATTCGCTGCAATCGCACAAGGTGCATGGAAAAGAGCATACACAGCCAGGGAAGGAAACAGTCCGAGACTAAAACAATAAAGATCTAATAATAAAACTGATAAAATATGAGATATTTAAAAAAAAATTAAACAAATCCGTCACTGTAACATTATTCCTTCAGATTTGCCGAAATAGGTGTTTCTGGAACAAACAAAAACGATTTTCGGTAAAATGAAAAACTATTTTCCAATGGAAACGACACTCCAGGCGCAATGGAACAACTCCCATATGCCACAAATGCACAAAAACTCCAGAAACAGAAACCCTTTCAAAGTTTCAGCAACACCGGTTCTAGATCTTGATCAAAACCGAAAGCGGTTCTTCATAAACACTCTAATACCATGTTGGGTACACAGGGTACTACCAAAAGACCAAACACCTTGAACAACCGCTTCACACAAATAGATCACAGATCAACACACCAATGTTTGTTACATGGTTAAAACCCTCGAGAGGGAAACAATCCACGGCCCCAGCCAAATACCTACTTCGAGCAATTTATTATGCAAAAGAAAGAAAGTTACATATGAGATTCTCATAATCGATCAACTAGCCAAGGACCCTCAATTCTCTTTAAATAGAGATCATGGACCAATCGGGTGTTAAGCCACAGATCAATGGTAGGTATGATCTAAGAGAAGTTGAATCGTCAGATCACTTTATGTCTAGAGCATATCGTAACCGTTAGATTAGAATATTTACAAATGCACACAAAAGAAACACACTTTACCTAATGGATATATTACACAAGTTGATCTTAACTAACTCCTAAGTGTCTAAATATCCTAACATCTTCGACCACTAGTCGGCTGATCACTTCGACCACTAGTCGATTTTACTCAACTGACCTTGTCGGTTCACTTACTTTGGTTTGGTTTTAGTCGAAATTTACAAATGATATTTCTTAGTCTAAAAGACTTAAGAAATTACAAATGCTTTTCACCTATGAGTAAGATGAAGTAAAAACCGATACAATAACAATTCTAGAGAACTCATAAAAACATATACCCAAATATTTAGGAAGACTTGAGTTGACCACTCTGCCGTAAAATGTGGAACTTTCACTGGGTGAGAAATTTATGGGTTCTTTGATCTTTCACTAAAACCGTAAATGTAAACAACATTTACTCAAGTAACTATGGAAAGATTGTGCAGCTAAATAAATATGCATTCAACCATAAACTATTTCATATAAATAACTTGTCAGAAAATAACAAACGTAATACAAACTTGTCGATCCAAACTTGTCGTCTCACCGACTGATCCTTTTACAGAGCTTCGACTATTCGACAAAATCACATACACAGAAGCTTGAGCTTCAACTTCACTCTCTTTTTCTCACCTAGAGTTCCTCTGTCTCGTGTCTGTTGCCTTGTGTCTAACTTGATTTACAATCTTCATCTTCTATTTATAGGAAACTTGAAAATTGCTTCTATGTGAATCGACTGGCTCACCATTAAAGACTCTAATAACTATCTACCTAACAACTTAGCTTCAGAAATTAATTCGACTAGTTTAGATTTCCGAATCGTGGACTCTTTCCTCTTGTCAAACTGACTGACAAGATCTGGACTAATACAAAATTTGACAAAGTCGGCAGAGATCATATATGGATCTGTGAGTAATTAATATTTCCAACAAAGCTCCCATGAAAACTGCTCTTCCTTGAAACTGTCAAGCGAGCCTCTGGAATTCGTGCAGGTTGTGCATTTTTTGGTGACTCAGTTGAACCTTGAGATGGATATATTCATGTGTACATAGGATCTACACGACTTGCGCAATTTCTCTCTCGGTTGGATTTATTGCGTGGAAAAGCTAGTGGGATAATGAAAATCTGTGTTGTGTGACTAGCATGTCATCAATTTGTTGATGGTGATAATTAAGTTTTCCATATTGTATTTGTTGCAAGTTTATATTTTATTGGGTTTGCAGTCTAAAGACATTTTGCATTATTTTTTATTGTAAAATTATGTGGTGAAGAACCAACCATTGAACTGGTTAACAAAACTTAAACTTGTGTGTATAGAACCCTTGGTTTTGCCACAATTTGGTCATTGGTTTGATATTGTTTACATGTGTTATATGTTGATGGGTTGTGTGAAGTCATGAATGTTACTTATAGGTTCTTCTCCTGTATTTTATGCATTTAAGTATATGTCAAATTGTATGATTGAATTTTTCTACACGTGGTTGGCCGGTCTTGTGAAGCCAAGGACAACACTAATAGATGAAAGTATATCCATAAAATGGCCCATAACAAGGAAGAGTAATATATGAAAGTATATTGATAAAATGGTTCACTTACTTGAGTACCAAGGACAACAGTAATAGATGGAATTTATCCATAAAATGGTCCACTTACTTGAGTAATTTTCTCGCAAATAAGTTGACAAGTGCATTATCGATGGTTATAAGCAATTGTGTCTTAAATGGATCAAAATGGTAAACTGGAAGATGATGAGGGAGGAAGAGGAGAGTCTGTGAAGATTTGAGAGTGTATCAATATGTTAATGAAGACCATATGCGACAAAGCTCACTATTGTAATTTTTGTCATATAATTTGTAATTTAGTTACTATGATTTGTAAAGTAAGCATTAAATGTTTATTTTAGAATAATTGGTTTTAAGTTGGTTGAAGATTGTTAAGACATTCTCTCAACCTCTCTCTAAAATTAGGATTAATTAGATATGAAAACAATTCAATTTACTCTATATAGTTATAATTGTATCAAATTGAATCAAAATACAGTGCTTGATGTTTTGTGCGTAAACCATTATTGTTTTCCAAATTTCTGTTTTAGTTTGATATGAAAACAATTCAAATTACTCTATATAATTGTATCAAGTTGAATCATAATACAGTGCTTGATGTTTTGTGTGTGAACAAATATTGTTTTCCAAATTTTTGTTTTGAATTGAGTCTCCCTTGGTGCGAGATTACTTTAATTTCTTTTATGATCTCTTTGATTACTTTAATTTCTTCTATGATCTTCTTGCTTGTCAGTTTGATATTTACGCTACATTACGCCACAGGTGTATATATGTCAGAATTTTGGGGTGGACTACCATCTATGATTTTTCATCTACGGACGAGAGTGAGACAAGTGTATTGTCCAGATTAATTCTATGGGCGTCGTCCAAGATTAAACGAGAATCAGACAAGTGTACTGTGTAGATTGATTCTATGGTTGTTGTTCAAAATTTATAATTAATAATTTCAAAAAAAAAGAAAAAATAGCTTAATTAACATGTGGTAAGTACAGTTAATGATACTTGTAAAAATTAAAATTAATCATCAACTATTTATTGTAGATTTCGCTCAAATTTTCAACCACCGGTTTCAAGTTTAAAATTTATCTCTGTTTATGACATTCTCAGAAAATAAAAGTGCCGGAAATAAACATGAAATTTTCAGACCTTAAAACACTGCTTTAACTTCACTTTTAACAGACAAAAAATAAATATTTAGCACGCCATTCAATCACACAGTACTAAGGAATTTTTGGCCAATGGCCCTGGAAAAACCCACAAGGGGAAAACGAGTCAAAGAGAGAGAGTTTTTATTATTTCTTCAGGATAAAAATCAGACAATAATTTTATAGTAAAAAATCAAACTTATCTCAACCCAGAAATTTGACCAGCAAGCTGCCTCGATTTCTGTGCAAGTGTTGTCTCGTTTTCTGTGCAATTTCTTCTCAAAAAACGTGCATGAAAACTCAGCAAAAATACACCCTCAAATTCTATGCCAAACAACAATAAATGCTTCCCTCAATTTTTGTGCAAACAGTCATAGAAATCTGTATTGTACGAACTGCAATAAATGCAGTCGTACAGCCTCGAAATTCATGCCACAAAAATACACTCTGTTGCCTCAGGAATCGTGTTGTGCTGTCCCTCAAAATCTATGCCTAAAGATTACCTTGAAACTTGTGCCAAATTCATATTGTACGGAATCGTACTTGCTCCTTGATTTTTGTGCCATCATTAAATGCAGGTCGTACTTTCACCTCGAGATCTATGCACTGTATTAAATGTTGTTGTAATTCGGTCTTGAAATCCGTGCCAAAATTTAATGAAGGTCGTACTCCTCCTTGATATTTGTGCCCACAAAAATTTCACTAGCAGACTGCCTCGAAAATCATGCCCTCTGTTCTCTGCTCTCTCTTCCTCAAACTTTTCTCAAGAATGAATGCATTTTAGCCTTTTCCTTGCTTTTTGCTTCTCAACCCTAGGTAGGTGAAGAGACATCTAATCCAATGGTTGGTAATGAATTAGATCGACGGTTGAAATTAAATGCTCATATTTTATTTCTAAAATATTAATTTCACTCACCCACTTAGATTTATCAAAAACTGACTTTAATGCTCTAAAGTCAAATTAAATGTCACTTAAGTCATTTAATGCAAGGTTCACTTTAGTTCCCTTCACTAAGTGACTAAAGGCTAAAGTCACTTAGGGGAACACTTCCCTAGGTACAAAATTAACACTCCCTCTAACCAAGGAAGGTGTTCTGCACCACTCCCAACTTATCCCTGAAGAATACAAACTTGCCTCACCCCAAAGACTTCGTCAGAATGTCTGCTACCTACTCATCTATGGAAATGTACTGAAGTGTAACTGCCCCTATCTGAGCATAATCTCGGATGAAATGATATTTGATCTCAATGTGCTTTGACCTATCATGGAAAACTAGATTCTTAGAGAGAAAGATGCAACTCTGATTGTCACGGTAAATCACTGTAGGCCTAAGCTCCTTACCAAATAGATTCACTAGCAACTTGTGAAGCCACAAGGCCTCGCAGCTGGCCAAACTGGCTGCCATGTACTCATCCTCTGTAGTACTCAATGCAACAGACTTTTGTTTTCGACTGAACCACGACACTGCTATCGAGCCCAAACTGAAACCACATCTAGAAGTGCTCTTCCAGTCTGCCTGCCCAATCTGAGTCTGTATAGCCAACCAATCCAATCCCATCTAACCTCCTATAGTCCAAACCAAAACCCACTGTCCCTGAAAGATAACAAAAAACATGTTTTGCAGCGACCCAATGCACACTTCTAGGCTCAACCATGAACTAGTTAAGAGTGTTCACTGCAAAACACAAATCTGGCTGGGTGTTGACCAGATACATCAATGACCCATTAAGCTGACGGTATAAACTAGGATCTACCAATTCTCCATCAAAAGCATGAAGCTTCTAGTTGGTGATCATAGGTGTCAACATAGGCCTACAATCCTCCATCCCAAATCTCCTCAAAATATCAACCGCATACTTTCCCTGCCCTAGGAAAATATGTCCAGGCTCTTGCCAAACCTCCAATCCTAAGAAATAATGCATCAACCCAATATCAGTCATCTTGTACTATGCCGCAAGATCCTTCTTGCAAGCTGCAATGGGTCTCTCTCTTCCCGTGATAAACAAGTCATCAACAGATAGTAGAAGAACACGTAGATCATCTCCAACCATGATGAAGTAGAGATTTAGATCAACTTCACTCTTCTAAATCCCCATACTCAACAAGTAAGAATCAATCCTGGAGTACCAATATCTGGGAGCTTGCTTCAGCCCATACAGGGCCTTCTTCAACCTGAAAACATCAGACTCTCTCTCATGTATCTCAAATCCTCGAGCCCGCTCAATGTAAATCTCCTCTTGTATGATCCCATTGAGAAATACGGTCTTCACATCCATCTAATGGATCTTCCAACCCATTTTCGCTGCAATGGAGATCAAGTCCCTGATAGAATTATACTGAGCAAAAGTGTCATCATAATCAATGCCCTCAACCTGTGAAAACCTTCACGCTACAAAATTGGCTTTGTACTTCTCCACACTCCCATCTGCCACATGCTTCAGCTTGTAAATCCAACGAGAAGTCACCACTGAATTCCCCTCAGGTCTCGAAACAATCTCCCATACATCATTCTTCATGATGGAATGGTACACATCCATCATGGCATCTCTCCATACTGAATGCTGGGAGGCCTCCTCAAAAGTAGAAGGCTCAGAATATCGTGTACTAGACACCAACAACATTCCAATTCTGTCAATCATCTTGATGGCCCTCACATCCTCCCTAGGATTCCCAAACTCCTGATCTTCCTTCAAGGTATCTCGAAGCCACTTAGGTGCCTTCGTCCTTGGAGGTTGCTCCCACACTGGTAGATCGTCATTTGAAAATCTACCAGAGGTGGAAACCCCAGCAATTCATGAACTCAAAGCTGGTGTACCCTGTAATCCTGATCTTGATCTCGATCCCCTCTGAGGTGTACCTGTAATAGTAGACCCATCACCTATCCCTGAAGACCCTACTAGCCTAACCAGTGAACTTGGTGAACCTTTTCCCAACACTATGCGATCCTATAACCCCGAAAACTTGTGATCTTGACTGCTACATAGATGGAACCTGTGAAACAACCTGAGGGGCAGGGACCTGTTGCTCTCCCTGCTTTGACTCTCTCGACTTCCTGAAGGCCCGCTCCTCCTCAAACTTCACATCCATTGTCACCACCACTTTCCTCTAAGAGGGAAGGTAAATACGGAAGGCCTTCACAGTCTCATCATAACCCATAAAGATGTCCTTCTCAGCAGTGGGATCCAACTTTGTCCTCTTCTTTGAAGGGACATGAGAGTGAGTTAAACTACCAAATATCCGAAAATGGCCAACTTCAGGCTTGTTTCCTGAAAAACACTCCTCAAGTTTCATATTCCCCACTGCCCAATGGGAAATCCTGTTCTGAAGATATACAGCGATGCTGCAAGCCTCAACCCAAAGAAAGAAAGGAAGTGATTGGTCATGTAGCATAACTTGGGCTACTCCAACAATGGACCGATTCATCCTCTCTGCTACTCCATTCTGCTCTGGAGTGTATGAAACTGTCAACTGTCTCCTGATACCCTCTTGTCTGCAAAATCCATCAAACTCCTTGGAGGTATACTCACCCCCGTTAAATCCGATCTCAAGACTCGTATCTTCCCCCCTGTTTGGTTCTCCACAAGAGCTTTGAACTCTTGGAACCTCTTCAAGACTTCCTCAGACTTCTTGCTCTTCAGAAAGTAGATCCAGGTCTTCCTGGAATGGTCATCAATGAATGTCACATAATACTCGTATCCTCTCAAGGACACATAAGACATAGGTCCGCATAAGTCTGAATGTATCGAGTCAAGGGTACCTGCTGACCTGCTATCACTGCTTGAAAAAGCAGTCTTGGTGTACTTTCCCAAAGCACACCCCCTGCACACATCACTCTGCCCTACATTGAACTCTTGTAATCCTGTAACCATGTGTCTCAACAACCCCAAGGATGGATGATGCAAGTGAGCCATCCTCCAATTCCAAAGCTCACACAACTCATTTCCGCTGTTGTGTGCTAAAGCATGCTGAGGCTGAAACAAGAGCCTATATAGTTTCCCACATCTCACTCCAATGGTAATTGAGGCAGATGGTCCTGCAGTCTTGGGAAACATATGCACGTGTCCATCTAGGAAAGACACCCCAAGACCCTGATCCTCAATCATGGAAACTAAAACTAGGTTCTTCTTTATCCTAGGTACATACAATACATCCCGCAATACCATGGGACTCATGGACTCCCTCTGAAATGTAATGGTCCCAAGTCCAACTGCACTGACTACTGAGTCATCTCCCTATAACACCCTGATTTTGACCCCGTTTGCATTAAATATATATGATGTATATATTGTAATTAATCGTGGTGTGGATCTACACAAAAAAAATCCCCACCATGGATTATCGTTTTTATGTTCTGGCGATTAAACTTGTTGCCGATGGTATTTTGTGCTAGCTGACACATTATAGTTTTGAACGTCATGTAAATATGCAATTTAATTAAAAACCCACAACGAACTATGTCAATGCAACAAATAATGAGATGGGGGCATGATTTCCTAAGGATAAGGAGGGGGGGATATTCAAACCTTTGGGGCCAATGGGGAAAAGCCAAATGTAAAAGGGAGAACCCATGAAACAGTCAACTGCCTTTATTGTCTCATTCACTCAATCATTTAATTCTGCAAGAAATTGGTTGAAGTAGTTATTGCATGGGGATGAGAAGAGTATGGGAAAGGAAGTTTGAATTTGGGAAAAACCCATTGTTATATTTGTTATGCTTAAAGATTACGAAACTATAAAGATAATTTTATGGATAACAACCCAATAAGCTGGCCAAACACACTCATTTAATACGGCATAAACAATTTTTTTAAAAGAAATCTCAAATTTTAACTGATGAATTTGGGTAATCCACCTTTTCATTTCCGATTGATTTGAAATTATTCCTATTAAAAGTGGGATTATCAAATGCAATTACTCAAATCAATGGTTCATTGATCTAATATTTAATGTAAATTTAGACAACTACAGTCAAATTTATTTATGGCTGTTGGTTTGAGTACCATAAATCCATTTTTAAAAAAGATTAGCAAGGCTCAAAAGGGATCAAATCTCTTGAGTTGCAAACTCTTTTTTTTAGACTGGAAATGTTGAAGAAATATCAACTAAATGTTTATGGTTTTAATTTGCAGTTTTATATTAATAGTTTATTATTTTCTATAAATGACATGTGCAAGTTCTAGGATGAGCATGGAAGCGCTTACACATATCCCCTTACTGGGTTGTAAAATGCGCATCTTCGATGTAATGATTCGAGTTTGCATCTTGTAAAGCAATTAGGAGACACTTAAAATCAAGTCATAGGTGTGCTACAAGTGGACATAATCCGAAATTGTTTAGGCAACTTAGATACCCTTGAATCACGGTTTCTCAAACCATGAGTTATTTACTCAAACCATTAATAAGCTAATCCCGGTGGGCTAGCTCAAGTGGTAGAGTGCCAAAAGTTTTTTTCAGAATAAAAAATCCTGTCCTTGGCATTGATATTGAATCAAAGGGCATAATACATAACTGGTCTTAGACCAATATAGGCATCAGGAAGAGTGATGATCCAAGCCAATAGGAAGAAAGGTCAAGACCATGAAGGTCTATACTCAACATATAATGATGGAGAACACAGAGATCCCCGAAAAGACAATCAACCATCTATCTGAGAGCACAAAGAGAATCCAGAAGACCCCTCCAAGAGGACCATCATCATATATCAAAGACGGATCAAATAAAGTTCCAAAACCAGTACCATAAAGAGAGAAAGAGCCCAGCTCTGGTACTAAAATAATAAACTCAAAAGAGTTTGTAATCTACATACATAATGACATAAATGTCATATAACTCAGATATATGACATAGGCCCGAGTCCAGATCCAGGGCCTCTTTGGAGAAGTCATCCACAGTCTGACTGTGCTCTCGATATATGTGCTGAAAATCTAGGCTAAGAAATTTTGGCATTATTTGTCTAATGGTCACACACCAGTTATCTAGTACCAAGAAGTTCAATGATGCCTTGCCCAAGGCCTAGTCAATAATAACTGATGAATCTCCAAAGATTTGCAGTTATGGAAGCCCAAGATAATTCGCCCAATACAAGAGAACCCACAAAGCTAGGAGTTCAGCTTTGGTATTGGTGCTTGAAACACATCCCAATTTGATGTGTATGGAGTGCACTTTACTGATAGAAATGAGAATGCCTACACCCTCCTTGCCAGTCATAGGTGCACCATCGAAGAACCCCATGGTTGGATTTTTTATTTATTAAAATTAAATATATTAAAATCTATTTCTTGTAAATTGATTGGCTATACTGTTTGACATCATTTTTGAGTTTGGTGCCCCATGAGGAGGCGACACAATGTCATAGGCAGTATTTATGTCCTCAGCCTGCCTGTCCTCTGCACTGTCTTCTGCACCATTGGTACTCTGCCCTGACATTAAATCACTGCCGAGTGTCGTGTGTACAGGGATGGTGACTCATCCATGCACTATTATGGAGAATTAATGCGTATCCTTTCACTACGTTTTAGTTCATGCGGGGGTCAATGCATTCAGCTTCGAGCTTGGTTGTTTCCATCCGATGCAGCTGCACCATCGAAGAACCCCAATGTTATAAGAATAATATCAACATACATTTTGAATAAATACTTTAAGACATAAGCTGTAAACCATAATGTATATATAAAATTATATATTTATAAACTCAATGTAATATTTTTTATATGTATATATAAAAGATCGAGATGATCCCTCCAACATCCCAAACCATTGCTATCCCATCTGAACAACATTGTAATCATCCCATATCCAATGTTATAAGAAGATTCTATGAGTACCATAAGCATAATTTTACTTTTTGAGTGACTGATACATATGAAATATTTTCATGTCACTATACACATTTGGCCATGAGTTGTACACCAAAATGTATCTGAAGCACTTTATACATTGTCCATGAGTTGTGTAATAAAAAAATATGAAAATGTAATAAATATATATTTATTAAGTTAATCATTTAACTTAATAAAAAGACATAATTATTTTAAAATTCAATATAATATAGTATATATAATTTTTCATGTGGTTTACAGTTTTAGAGGATAGAAAGATCGCTTCATGTAATGATTTTTAGAGAGCCCATCGAAAGGGGTCTCACCTTGTTGATTCAATGTTTGGGAGCCTAACCTTGAAGGACCTAGAGAAATGAACCTCCAACCTTGATACTTCACTCTTGAACCAAAAAACACCAACCAACTCAACTACTCTTAAAAACTAATAACCTATCTCACACACATATTCATTATTACCAATAAAAATGTATTAATATATACATTATAACAAAGTCAACTGTATCAACAATAATCTACAACTAAAACCCATAACATAATAAACATCCCTCAAACTCAAGCACTTAATTTTTCATAACAACCAGAGCCAAAAAAACCAAACACAATACCACTACCTAATTTTTCATAACAACCACAGCTAAGGGAATCAAACACAATACCACTATTTAAAGAAATAACTTTCTTTCCAATATGAAATTAAAATAATTCTTATTCAAAACTTGGTATTATAATAATTCTCTTTCAAAACTTGGTATTATAAGTCCTTCGTATCAAAAAAGTTCTTGAAAGTATCTAAAGAAAAGTCAAGCAACTTTCCTTTTCCCAAAGTGCCTACTCTCATTGCAAGGAATAACCTTATAATTAAAATTGTTTTCTTTAACGTTAATCTAGTTCTAGAATAATACACTAATCTTGGTTGTATAAATTGTTCAAACTATGTAATGTATCATAGTATAGGTAAAGGGTTAATGGTTTTCATATTTTACATGGGATTTAATATGTATCCATGGAATTCAAGGGTCTTTACATTGGTAATGTTTTTGAGACTATTAATCTTGTCTACAATAGTGTTAGGTGTTGAAATATAATACTCAACACTTGTACCTCGTACTGACAGTTTGTTCATGAGTTTTATGAGCTCGTGAATTGGTACACTAGTATGCAGACTCAGTCTAGTTCACGGCCTGGATATGTTCCTTCTCGTATGATAGAAGTCAAAGCAAATATAATTAGCTTTGAATTGAGGAATTCTCAAAGGTAATTGCAATTTGATAACCCTTGATGTATGAGATTTGAGGATTGGAGGGTTTCGGGAGAAAACTAGGCCATGTGCCATGCCTTCCCATGCGCCATGAGATCTCCTTATCCTAAGTTTTATGTTGAGGAATATACATCTTGAACTCCATAACTTGTGTTAGTGAGAGAGTTCTTTTAGGAGAGATTTTCATTGGAAGGATACAAAGGGTTTTACATTCTACTTGTGGGTAGCTTGTACTTTCTAACAATTAAACAATTCAAAATCTCTACAACCGTTGAGGGCTTTAATTGCTTGAATTTCCAGGTAATTTTACAATCTATCCACCCTAACTCAGGTTTTCAATTGAGCTCTATCCATTCTCATCATTTACATAACAAAAGGGGGTATGGTTATAGCCTCTATATGGGTTCTTATTTTGGTTTATTAATTTCCTTATAACTTATGTTCTTAGGGCTTCACCGTCACTTTACCCTTGGTTGAAGCTTCGGTAAACTTATCCCTATAGAAAATTATTTTCCTCTATTTCTATTAAATTATTATTTAAGTATTTAATTGATGTTTGCACATCTAAATTTTTCTTACGAAGTTCTATTCTCACTTCACTGGTTGGGGTTTCTTTACACCAATATTATGAGTCAAAATTTTGTATTTGACAACAAGTAAGGTCGATTCGATGGCTAGGATGTGGTTCATCTTCTAGTTAATTAAAAAAATTCGTAGGGTATTCTTGAAACTTGATGTTCTTCTTCACTTCTATTACTAGTTGTAACTATTCAATGTAAATCCATTTTTTACTTCTAATCTCCATTATAAAGAAGATAATTAGTGTTATAATTACAGCCATAGTTTTTTCCAAAGAAAAAAAAACCGTATTCCCATTCAATTATGATAAGGAATTACACTCTTTGGCGCCATTCAACATAAGAGGATGACCTAACAAATTCTTTCAAATAGTTATGGAAATGTAAAAAAAATCCATATGTAGATAACAATTTATCAAAATGAAAATCCTAGAAACTCTAAAAGATGAGTTTAGTTCTCAAAAAATTTCCAAAGGAAACTCCAAGGGAGGAAAAGAGGTTCTCCCTTAAAACTCTTCTAATCTTAGAAGACATATACATGGTTAAACTCTGCTTTGAAAGATCATCTACAATGTTGTTTAACTCTCTAATAATATGCTTGTACTGAACAAAGAGAAAAGACATGTTGATCTCCTTTATATGATCCATAAGATAAGTCAGTCCATTATTCTCAAGCTTCACCAAATCCCCCATGCTATCAAACAGCAACTGCAAATCCCTGAACACCTACAAATTTTGAATACCACACCTATTTGTATGCTTAAGAAAATGAAGCAGGCCATTGAATTCTACCCAGTTGTTCATGCCTGGACCTAAACTTCCTCTCCCTTGAAAAAATGCCCTTTTGACATGAATAGTACTAAACCAAAACCACTTGTTTGATTGTTTTCTTAACTAGCCCCGCCAAATAATGCTTGAGGCAAATCCACAACAATGTGCAAAGGAGCTATGTTTCTAATGGACCCTATAGTTTTATGTGGATGAAATAAGTGGAATAGGGAAAGAGACTGCAAAGCAACTTAGAAGGGACACATTACATGTCCATTAAATATGACTATATTTCTTGCAATCCAAGTGCCCCAAGCAATTAGCAGTGGGAAGGATCTAAAAGATCTTAGATCGAGATTACAAAGAATCTTGTGAAACACAATTCAAATATTTTCCCCATCCACAAATATGGAATCTTTACTAAATCTCCTTCCAGGCCATTGTGGAGAATTGGAAAGCCAAAAAGTAAATGGGACATTTTTTCTTCCATGGTATTACACAATAGACAAATACTCAAGCCCTTAAAGTTAAATTTATGCAATCTATCCCACATTAAGACCCAATTTCTAAAATTAACAAAAAATGAAGGATGTTTTGGGGGGGAGCTTTAATTTTCCACAGGATATTCCATCAAAAGTTTGGCTCCATTGAGTTTAGAGGATAAATTGAGGTATAACAAAGCATCTTTGTATAGAATCTACCTTCCATATTGAATATCCATTTCAATGAATCTGGCCTCATGAAACATGAATATGGGTCTATTTAAGTATAAGTCTATAGTTATCCCAACTTTCCTTCCAATTACCCCTAAGACCAAAATATTATGAAGATAGCCAACCTTGCTACCAAATCAAGGTTTCTGTTGGATTGACAAAGTTATCCAACGTGACTTTCCCTAAAATCTAAAAATGTCTGACAATGTCTATTGAAAGATGATCCCTACCCTGCCTCCCTATAACCACATCACTTCACCAAGGACTGTCAACAGTAAATTTACAGGTTTTAACCAAATGCACCGATGCATTTTCGCCAGGAAAAACACATAACTAATCACATCTATGTATTTTCAACAAACAAATTTACAGGTTTGAAATAGACGCATCTATGTATTTCCCCATTATCCTGTCAAAAGCATAATTGGACATAGCCTATGGAGAAAGTGCAGCATCTACCTTGAACAAAGAACATGACTTCCTCTTGAAAATGCGCTCCAACCCACTGCTGCTACCTGGTTCAATTACTGCTAAACCACAATGCCGAAGCCTTTGTTTCTTTAGCAGCAGAGATACTATACATGTGATCACGAAATAAGGTGAACGTATACAGCAGGCACCCAAGCTCTCTCCTGCAGGCAACCAAGTGCAAGCAACGAAAGTCCACCCTTTCAACAAGCACTCGATGGATGACTCAAACTTTCTCCTGCACACAAGCACTCAAATTCCCTCTTGCAGGCAAGCAGCAAGCATAAGCAATGAAACATCAATGAAACTCAATCCCTTCAACAAGAACTCGATGGATGACGGGCACTTGAACTCTCTCAACAAAATACATGAAAGAAAACCCAAGACAAATCATGAAATAGAGGCAGGACCACCCTCGCTGGATAATAAACATGTCAAGATAATAAATGGCGAGAACGAACCATAGGCACTCAGTTGGAAACAACCAAGCTCGAAGTTGAATGCATTAATCCCCGCATGAACTGAAACGTAGCGAGAGGAGACGCATTAATTCTCCATAATAGTGCATGGTTGAGTCACCATCCCTATACACACGACACTCGCCAACGATTTAATGTTAGGGCAGAGGACACAACAGCCCTGGCGATGGCGCAAAAGACAGTGCAGAGGACAGGCAGGCTGAGGACATAAATATTGCCTATGACATTGCGTCGTCTCCTTATGGGGCACCAAACTAAAAAATGATGGCAAACTGTATAGCCAGTCGATTTATAATGAATAGATTTTAATATATTTAATTTTAATAAATATAAAAATCCAACCATACAATTTTACATAGTCTGGAAAAATCAAACTATACGATCCGATTAATAAAAACGAATAATCCATATATGTCTTGCTACTGCAGAACATAATAAACGAATTTATATAAATACAACAATGTAAAATGATATAATATTTAATTTATAAAGCATCTAAAGTAAAATCATTTTAATTTATATGATAAAACAATTTATATAAGTAAAATTATATACGAGTGAAGGAATGGGTATGATGCTATTTTTTTAATAAACTCCAACATGATATGATATTGGATTTGGATTTATAAACTATATAGAAAAGAAAAAAAGAAGAAGAATCTTATTTATAAATATGTTTTTATAAGTATTTAATATATAGTTGATAATAATCAAATTTATCATTATTTTTTTTTTATAATTATTATTTGTTTAAATATCTTTGAATTTAAAAAAATTAAATTATCAATTTTTATTTTTTATGAAATCAACTTTAAGGGTTTTTCAGAATGAAGTTTTTTTTGGGTGTCTTCTTAGAATTGTTATTGTGGATGTAATGATTTGTGGACACAATTGCGAAGGTTGTGAACCATGCATTAAAAAAATATATTAATTTTTTTTTTAAATATTTTTTTTTATTTTTAAATAAAATTTTAAATAAAAATAATTAATAGATCATTTAATATTCTTAATTTTTAATATATTAAAAAAACATATTTGTAAAGTGAGAATACGTGAAGCCATTAATTCTCTTTGCAAAAACAAGAATCCCATTGTATTCACTGACTGAAAGTACATTGTCAATTCAACTAATAATAATAACAATATATTTTTAAGGTCATCGCCAAGCGAGACACCAATTTGTGTATGAGACCCCCTTGTTTGTGGGACAAGGGACCCTCTTCTACACAGTGATTTAACTGCTAAAGTCTACAGAGGTGTACATACCCTACCCACATTTGGATTTGAATCTATGACCTCCTAGGAGGAAACACATTCTCTTAACCATTAGGCCCACTGTCGGTAGATAGATATCATGAAACAACGAAGGTGTGGTGACATGGAGCAGTATAAGTGCTAATCAAAACGCTCCAACTAGCTTGAATCTCATTCATCAAATTTATTTGAAATTGTAATTTGGAGTGTCCAGATTGCAATTTTGGTAATTTGAGTAGTTTTAAAATAGACCATTTAATTTAGGAAAGACTATTACAATTGCTAAATTTATAAAATTGTTGAAATAACAATTTTCATGAACAATTTTGACTGATTTTTATTACAAAATAACTGGAAAACGAGGTGTTTTAGTTTTCTTTTATCTTAATTGTAGTAACATGACAGAAATTGATGGTCGAAAATTGAAGTTACTTGCAAAAAGTGTCATTCTTGAGCTACATAGCTACGACTACCACGACCCTCCATTTCATGGTATGCATAATGCCATTTCGTTGTTTTGGCCCTCCATACGTTGACAATACTTGCATTTTAGAGGGTCTGATATTGAATGCATTGGGTGCTGGGACTATTCTTACTAGCATGACAAGGGCGGATCCTCAAAGGGTGTAACACACCTAAAAATACTAAATATTTTTTTTACATGTATTACTTATACTGTTATTTAGCAGAATCATATGTTTTACTATTGTTGGTTTTAATATCTTGGTCCTGTTGGTTATGACAAGTTTGTTGAAGCTTACGATGGCTAGTACTTTCCCGAACCTCTAGCCATATTCACGCAGCTGAAGTACTTTGTTTACCTGTTTTGTATTTATTTATCTTACTTTTAAGGATTGACCTTAACATAGTTTACACTATGTATGTAAAGACCTGCCCCTAAGCAGGAGAGGCTTAGGGTTTGTAAGCGTACGATCCTCCATACAACGCCATCTTAATGTGAATATGAAGCAAGGGTTTATACTACTTATGCTTGGCATGGAATATGTTTTTTGGGCCTTAATTCAATTCTTTATTATCCTTGATGATCATGATGTTAATGCTATATCATAAAGTTTTTGAACTATATTTTATGGATTGCAATGCATAAAGCCAAACTATGCTTATATTATAGTTTCCATATTTTTAATTACATAGTCTCATTCTATGATAATAGTTACCTTGATGACCTTGGCTTAAACTAGTGCTAAGGTGTTAGTATGGAATGGTGATTTGGTTGTTATATAACTATATACTATGGAATGATGAAGAGGGGATGGACCTTGGCATAATCCGTGAAGGCATTAGATGTCAGTCCTATTACCATGATATAATAATGCATACACCAACAACCATATTATAACATTTATCTTTGAAGTTCTTAACTTAGCCATGGTCATAATTATATACGTTAGGTTTTACGTGGTGTAATATACGATTGGGCGCTCGTAACCAAGCCACAAGGTTCTATGGCATGTAATGATTTGGTTTTACTGAAGATATGGCTATGATTTTGATATGGTACTGGGTTGACTTAAATGATCTGTCCTAGTTGCGAGTTGACAACGTAGGCAGGCCTTGAGTTGGCACAAGGGTTTGATATCCACTCTACACTTGGATGGTGAGATCAAATGGTCTCGTAGGGTTTTCCAAACACTCATTTACTCTATCCTTATCCCTCATTTGGCTATGTTTGTTGGTCGAAGGCTGGTTGAGGCCAAGATCTGCTCTGCATAGAACTTGCTATGGTTTACTTACGTTAATGACGTTGTTTGCTCCGCTCTTACGTTGTTGATGAACTGTGTGAGGTAACTTCTATCAGAGGTTTCCTCAACCGACTTTCTCCCAGTGCCAGAGCTTCGATGAGCCTGTCAATTTTTTCTGCCATGCGACTAGTCTATTTCGACAGGTGAGTAATCTTACCATTTTGCATTTTATCTATTTGTTTACAATAGTTGTATTTTAAATCATTACTAAAGGTTTTTACCTTGGTGGTTGTAGGCTACAGAGGGATAAGGGTGCTCGAAGGAGCCGACCCTTGGCCCTTGTTGCCAAAAGCTATGGTAATTCCTCAAATTCTTTCTTTGTTTATTACTGGATTTTAAAGTAATGCTATAATGTGATTATCACTAACAGTGAATGGAAAAATTTGCAGGCTGGAATTGGAGAAGGAGGCAACAGGGTCACCTCCTACCAGGCTCGCATTTCCAAATGCCCAGGTACTCCCTTTTCTATCTTATTCCCTTTGCTTAGTTTTTACACAGGTTTTAACATACGATTAATACCCTAGTCTAAAAACCGGTTGCAGGTGAAGTCGAAGAGGGCATGGAAACAAGGATGAAGGCTACGATTGAAATTTTTTAAACGGAGGGGTTCCCAAAAAATAGAAATTAGTTCAATCCAAAACCCAGTTTGTTTCCACATAGCATAGTGCACCCATCTTTGATCCCCTCCTTCAAGCATCTGCCCCAAGCCTTCGCACATCGAAAACGTGGTAACTAAAAATTGTTTTCTTTTGGCACTGAAATGATCGATAAATGGTGAATATATCCATGCTATAGTTGGTACAACACGTTCTTCTCCCCGTAGATACCAATGTTTCCATACTGGGCACTCGAAAGCTCTTCTGACCACATGCTTGGAATCTGGAATCCAGAAAAGCTAGGCCGCATGCCAACAATGTATCAACTCTACTCCATGCGAGCAATTGAGAGTGTGTAAGTGGTAAGAATGGCTTAGTAATTCCTAGATGAGGTACTCTCTTCATGTTAATGCCACTTCCAAACTACACTCCAATCTATCCAAAAAACATCAACAATAAACCGGACTTGCATTTAACATTTAAACAATGGTTGATATCATGTAGTCGCTAGGCCTTGGGGCATAGTAACCCAAGTCAACTGTAGCCAAAGAAATCCTTTAAAATCCACAATTAAAAAAACCGTAAATAAAAATTACTGCACACTATCACAAAACCTTAGTCTAAACCTCGAAAATTTTTGAATTACCCAAAATTAATATATCCAACTAAAACATATATCCCATCACGTTATAACATATATATATATCCCTATCAAAGACATAAGAAACACATAAAATGTGATAAAGAACCATAAGCCTCAAGATATAACATATATATATCCCCATCAAAGACATAAAAAGCACATAAAATGTGATAAAAAACCATAACGCTTATTAAAATCCAACAAGGTAAGGGGTTGCTGAATTGAAATTATATAATGGAATGATTTCAACAAGGAATTCCCATTTCCAAGAAGACGTAGGATGGGTTGTCCACCAACTAAAACATGTATAAAATTTGGACCTAGTCTTGTCCATTATTGCCATTATTTTGTTATGCGCCTTCCATAAAATATAAAATCTGCACACAGATCCCAAATGTGAAAGTCGAGTCAGTTTTCCAAACATGAACTATATTCCCCCGAACGAAAGGTTTCCTCCTACATATTTCTCAGATTTCGGAGGTCACAAGTTGATGTATTTTGCCAACATGCTTGCACCTACAATTGCTTATGAATTTACAACCGCGTTCGAAAAGTTTGAACAAATCGAACACCTCTGCATTGACGGTTTTCAAAGTCCATTTAATTCCAAGAAGAGCCTTAGTCAGCACCGGAGTCCCCTTCAGATTGTGCAAGGAATGTTGGAAGTGGTCGAAGACAATCCACTGATCAAATTTTTGTGCCCAGAAGTCTTGGCATATGAGATTGTATTTTGGTTCTACAATTAATTTAGTACTCAGCTCCTTAGTACTAGGATTCAGAAAAAATCAATGTCTGAAATGAATATTTCCTGCCATAGTCAATGAACTCGCGTGAAAGACCAATCAAGAATTTGCATGCCAGGAGCTCATGGGCGTGAATCCGCTGATTATTCAGAGCTTATAGGTAATTGAGTTGCTCTCTAATAAGTTATGTACCCTATTCATGCAGTCAAAGAAATACCTGATACGAATAGTATAAAATCTATTGTTCGATTTTTAATAGACGGATCTTAATCCAATTTCATGCCAATTCAATATATATATATATATATATCAAACATTGAATTTCAATTCTGAAAATTAATATAAGTGACAGACATGTTGGGATATCTGCATTTGATAATATATATTTCTCGATAAAATTGCATTATAGTCCACTTGTTATTCAGACCACAACATATTTGGCACATGTTATTCAGAGCACAACACATTTTGCACCCAAGTTTGAAACCCCAACTTTGTCAATCTAGGTCAAGAAGCTAGGCCATAGACATCGAATTCTAAATCCAAGGAGATGG
>LPNX010564666.1:942296-978688 GCA_001517045.1 Pseudotsuga menziesii | reverse complement strand
TTCAAAGCATAATAACAATCCACCCTATCCAAACAAAAGGATGTGATTAAATAGATCAATTTATTCAATTGAAGGCATGAAATCAACTTTAAGCATCTAAAATACCAAAAGGGTTCAAAGCAACTAAGGTTATCCAAATCACCCAATCCTCATAAAAAGAAGAACCAATCCCAAGAACAAGCAACATAGGGAGTGAGTGATCAAACCAAAAACAAAATATTTACAAAATTTACATGGGGGGCCCTTTATATTGGAAAATAAAAGGGGAGTTGTTGGGGTGCCAACAGGGTTCCCCAGGGAAAATTCCTGTGTCTATTGTGTTTTGTTGTGCTTGTTATTCTTTCAGTTAAAGATCCTAATTAAATTAAAGTGCAAAATCTAACATGGTATCATACCTAACCTAAAAATAAGGCATTATACAATAGTAGGAAACTAGGGCTTCGTAGTTCAAGGTATTATCTCCATAGATCATCAAAAAAATAAGGGCTAGGATAATTCTCCCTAGGAGGGTGGATATTTTGGAGGAAGCAAAATCAAGTTTGAAGAATTTTCATTTTTGACCTAGACACTTGTGTCAGGAGAAAATAGGGCATCAATCTTTTGGGGTTTTCCTCCATCAATTTGGAAAAAGGAGTGCATTGGACAACTCGCCTTGAAGAGGCACATATCCCTATCCAATCAGAATTTTAAAATTCCTACTTTCAAAAATTAGGGTTTCTTTGACAAATCCTAGGCTAGCCAGCTCCAGAACTAGGTTTGGAATCTCAAATTGGTAAGACCTAAAATATTTGCTATTTCCATTTGAGGTTCTCATTTCAAATGACTCACCACACCAATATTGAGGACAAGCTTGAGGAAGATGAAAACTTTCGAGAATGGAAGTATATGATCTCTCTTGTCCCTGAAGAAAATGATTTGGAACAATATATTACCGAGGAAGTTCCAACACCAGAGGGAGATGAAGAAAAGGCTATCCACAAGAAGAAATTGGTCAAATCCAAGAGAATTATTGTAGATTTAATTAAAGACCATATCATTCCCCATGAGTCATATTTGAAGACACCCAAGGAGGTGTTCGGTGATTTGACAAAGTTATCCAAAGGGAAGAATATCAATCGAAATATGGCATTAACTTAACCAACTCAAGAATGTGAAGATCGTAAACTCATTAACCATGAAATACTACTTCACAAGGGTCTCTCAAATAAAGGAATAACTTGAAACATTTTAAGAAAAGGTAGAATAAGGAGATATCGTCATGACCACCTTGAATGGTCTCCCAATATCTGTGGAATCATTCATTCAAGGAATATGTGCTAAGAAGTAGTTGATCACTTTCAACATACTATGGGAAGAATGAACTCAAGAAGAATATCTACTAATAACAAGAGAAGAGAATATGGGAGAAAATGATGATCAATCTCTCACAATTAACACTAGAAGAAATCATAACAAGAGGGAGGACCACCATCACAGAAGACAAACATGACCCAGATGAGATCTATCCAGTGTTATATGTTACACATGTAATGAGAAGGAACTCTATTGCATAAATTTTCCCAGAAACAAAGGTTCCTCCAACAACAAGACTAACAAGAAAAGACATGATTCTCATACTGCTGAAGATGATGAACCTACAAGGAAAAGAGAAAAAATAGATGATTTTTCAAGTGATGAAGGATATGTCTTAATCTCAGCACTGAAGGGCATTGCCACACATAGGCTAAGTGATTGGATTGTAGAAATTGGAGCATCCAAGAACATGATGGGATACAAATAATCATTCATCAATCTATCTAAGAATGAGTCACCTCATAAGGTGAAACTTGGGGATGACTATCAATACCCCATAAAAGGAAATGGAGAAACTTCATACAAGGTAGACTCTGGAAAATATTTGAAGATGTAATATGTTCTATATGTTTGTGGATTAAAGAAGAACCTTCTCTTTACCTCAGAACTAGATGCAAAAGGAATGAGGGTTGCATTTGTTGATGGCCAAGTCCTAATGTGTCCAAAAGGAAAGACAATAGGTGATGCAAGAATAATTGAAGAGAAAAAGGGAGGCTTGGATAAGTTGAATGGACAAAATGAACAAGCATTGGTTCATGAATCCATGGAACCAAGTGAACTATGGCATGCAAGGCTTGCACATGTGCACTATAGATTACTACCTATTGCAAGAAAAGCAGTTTTAGGACTTCGATAAATCCAAACAAGACATGAAGGAATTTGCAAGGGATGTTCACAAGGAAAGAATGCAAAGAAGGTGTTTCCTGATAGTAAAAGAAAAGAAAAAGGAATGTTGGAGATAGTCCACTTAGATGTATGTGGTCCCATGTCATCCAACTTACTAAGAAGGTATGTATATTATGTTTCTTTTATAGATGAATTTCCCGTAAGACTTGGATTTATTTCTTGAAAAGTAAAGATGATGTATTTAGCAAGTTCAAGGAATTCAAATCCTTGGTCGAAAATCACATTGAGAAGAATATCAAGACCCTATGATCAGATAATGGAGGAGAATTCACTTTGGAAGAATTCAAGGATCTTTACAGAGAATTTGGTATTAAGAGGTAGTTGAGAACTCCCTAAAATCCACAACAGAATGGTGTTTAGAATGAAAGAACAGAACAATAATAGAAGAAGAAAAAGAAATGCTACATGACCAAGATATTCTGATGCAGTTATGGACAGAAGCATCAAGGAAAATTGTGTATGTATAGAACCCTACACCTCACAGAGTATTAATTATTAAGACTCTCAAAGACTCTTTCTCAGGTGAGAAACCATAAGTCAACCATTTCAGGATATTTGGATACCAAGTGTACATACACATCCCAAAGGAAAAGAGAACCAAGCTAGATCCTTCAGGAAAGAAGGGAATATTCATGGGATACAACGAAACTTCAAAATCCTACCAAATATACTTCCCAAGATTGAAGAAGATCAACATCAGCAAAGACATAATGTTCGATGAAGAATCAACATACATCAAATCAAGAAAACAACCTATTAAAGAGATTGAATAACCTGAAGAAACCTGAGTCAGAGACACAACAATGGAAGAAGCGACTCCAGAATATCACGAAGACCATGACATGGCAGAACCTGTAGAACCACCTCGTAAGAAGAACTCCCACAAAACAAGACCAACATGGGCATGGGAAGAAATACAAGATGAAGATAAGTATGGAGCTCCAGATGAGATGCATAGAGAAATTAAGAGACATATACCATAATCCATGTATTTGTCCCTACTATGTGACATCATTAATAAAGAACCTCCCAACTACCAAGAAGCGTTAGAGAAGAAAGAGTGGAAGGATGCCATGATTGAGGAGTACTAGTTGATTATGAAGAACGAATAATGTCTAGGAGATAGTTTAGAGACCAGAATGGAAGTATGGTGTAACTTTGAAGTGTATCTAAAAGACCATGCATGCTATAGATGATAGCATTGAAAAAAACAAGGCAATATTTGTGGCACGCGGCTTCTCCCAGAAAGAAGACATAGAATACGAGGAGACATTTGCACCTACACTTCTACAAGATCTATACTTGCATTGGTTGCAGTAATGAAATGGAAGGTACATAATATGGACATAAATATATAATTCTTGAATGGTGTAGTTGAAGAGGAAGTGTACATGGAGAAACCAATGGGATTTGAGACACACGATAGACATACTCATGTGTGCAAGTTAAATAAATCCTTGTACAGATTGTAGCAAGCACCCGGGAGATGGTACAGAAAGATGGAAAGCTTCCTGATGAGCTTAGGATTTACCAAGATTAAAGAAAATTCCAACCTTTACTTCAAGGTTGAACGTGGAAGAATAGTGATACTTATGCTATATGTAGATGACCCATTTCTGACAAGTGAGGATGAGCTCATTGCAGATGCAAAGAGGAGGCTTGCCGTAGAGTTCGAGATGAATGAACTAGGAATGATGCATTAACTATTAGGCATGGAGGTGTGGGAAAGTGTGGATGGGATATTCATTGGTCAAGGAAAGTACATAGTGGAGATTCTAAAAAGGTTCAGAATGATAGACTGCAAGGAAATGTCCACACCACTGGAATTAAAATTGAAGCTACTATGTGATGCTTCATTAGAGACAGTTGATTCCATGATGTATTAGTAGATGATTGGTTCATTGATGTACCTAAAAATCATGAGGCCAGACATATTCTTTGTTGTGAACACCCTAATCAAGTTCGTGATAGATCAGAGACATGTTCACTTGATTGTTTCAAAGCATATATTGTGATACTTGAAGGGTATAGTTGAGTATGGGCTCAAGTATGAAGCGACTCAGATGATTAAACTGTATGATTATGTTGATTCATATCGATAAAGTAGAGCCAAAGGTAGGAAGAGCACTTCATGATGTTTCTTTAATTTAGGATCCAGTATGATCTCCTAGTTTAGAAGGAAGCAGTCATGTGTGGTGCTAAGTACATCCAAAGCAGAGTATGTTGGAACCCGTTTGATTAGTTGTGAGATAGTATGGATTTAGAAGATACTACCATATTTGTTTTATCTCGAGATAGAGGCAACTTGTATATTTTGCGACAACCAAATTTGTGTGAATTTGTTAGAGAAACCATTGTTCCATGTTATCAAGAATTTTATGCCTCTTGCAGACAAGAGATGTTCCTCTACCTTGTAAGACACAAGTGTAGAACAAAAGAGCACAAGAGCATATCCTTCCCTAAATAATCAGTTTGAATAACATGAAACTAAAATAATACCTCAGATCCAAGTCCTCTTTTTCTTTGTTATGAAAAGTCCTTGCAATTCTCAATGCCTGCAAAACAGATCAAAATATAAAAACACAAAGTGAGAGCATCATGAAAAACCAATTACCTATGTCAGTGATCAAGGAATACAACAATATTTAACTGAGATAAAAACACATTAAATATGGGAAAGGGGAACACTTTTGTATTAATAGAAAAAGAGAGTAAAGTTACAACCAATCCTTGATGTTGATGGCTTTATCCTCTACAACAAATATACAATCCTTTAGAACTATGACAATATATTCACATACAAGCTCACTCTATCTTGCCTCTAACCAGCTCTCAATCCAACAGCATAAGGGTGATTTCTTTGGACTCCTCCCACTGACTCCATGAAGGATTCATTTATAGTCCAATTCTCATGAGATTCACTTGGGAAATGGATAGGAGACAATCCCAATAGGTGAGGAAGGTGAATTCCACTTCTCCCTACCTAGTAGGAACTGACTCCATGGAAGCTTTCATAAGGAATATTCTAGAACTTTATTTTTTAATGTTTTTGGATGATCGATGCACGTATCCTTAGGTGAAAAAAAACTGATGCTTATTTCTGAATAAGGAGAAGTGCTGAAGGTTCCTACTACCAAAATACAAAGAAGGACCAATGCACTTTACCCCATTGGACAGAGCACCGTCGATGCTCTGTCAGAATTGGGAAAAAGCACCGACCTTCCCTTGGATGGAAAAACGCTATCAAGGGAATCTCAGGTTGGGCTCTCTAAAATGAAAACAAGAAACTGTGGAATTTTCAAGTGCAACAAATAATGCCCCCAAAGTATGAAGCTAGAAGGAAGTGATAGATGAAATAGTTTGCAAGATATCAATCTGGTATTTAGGCAATGAGAAACTGACCTATCAAAGTCAATCACAGCTGTGGACCAATACACTGTAGATTAATGATGATGACCATGTCATGGCTACCAAAAATACAATGTAGATCCATGAATAATTGATGTAAGAGGTGGAATCATGGCTACGAAACATACAAGGTAGATCCATCTTACCCGACCTCAAATACTAAACACAACCACCAAACATACAATGTGGATCCGTGTCAAGACTTTAACTGATCTCCAAACGCAACTTGCGGATAGGAGACCATAGTGATGAAGCCTAATTGTCCAGTGTATTTATTCCAATATCAACTGATATGATTCTAACCATGTGAATGGATGTTTTGGTGTCGAACATGGAAAAAAACACTTGATTACCGGTCATTGATGTATACTGTTAACAAGTGCTAGGGAAATCATCATTAATGTAATTGATCCCAAAGGTATTCCAGTACATTCTCCCAAGTGTGAATATATTTTTTGAAGTCAAACACTTGATAGGATCTTTGAATCAGAGGTCATTGATGAAAACCTATTGTCGAAAGTGAGGAAACCTACCATTGAGGCATGCAGGCTTCAAGGTACTTGACTAAGTTTCTAGGTCTAATTCCCGAATGATGAGATAAAGTCGATAAGAATAGACTTGTCAAAGGAGGGCCATGATGATTTCCCCATTAGTGACATGAAACATGGAACAAGAGTTTATTTGAAGTGACGAAATTGACTCAGACATGACTAAATTTATGGATAGGTGAAGTTACTAATGAGACATCCTTTGAATAATTGGTGACACAACAAATGACTTGGAAACATTGACTTGACAAGACTAAAACCAAATGTAATGCAAGGAATATGACAGAGCATTCTTTGAATTAATTTAAAGGAGTCAGGTGACTCAAAAAAGTGGATCAACTCAGAGACAAGATGATAACCCAACTGTTCAAATATGCAAATGCAGACAGGTGCCATGTTCAAAGGTGGACTGAAAAACTTCCATTAATACAAATGAAAAACATTTCCCTTTCCCTTAAGTTCCCCATATTGAAGGATGAGTGCCTCTTTTAATTTTTACGATTCCAAAGAGGGTAACAAACACTCATTGTATCCCATCAAGTGACGAGTCCATTCTCATATGTTTTACGAACCTGAGAAAGGAGGGTTTCATTCCTGAATAGGGTCTTCCATTTTTTAATTTTTACGAGTCTGATGAAAGTGAAATCAATATCTTTCATGTTTAGAGAGTCTGAATGAAGACACAAGGAGACTCCAATAGGTCCTTTTTCATAAATAGCCCTGATCGGTCCGAAAAAGTGATAACCTACCACCGATCAGTCGATCATTTTGATACTTTTACAATCGTGAACGTAACAAGTTCGCTTGGCAAGATTTTTGTTTTTTATGGAGACTGAAAAAATATTAAATATAACTCCGTAATGGGTTTCCTTTTTCATGATCCAATTTTTACGAGTCTGAAAAAGCGGTAAAAGTGGACTCGATACCTTTTTACTAGTTGTTTAACGAGCACGTGAAAAGGGTCAAAAGACGCTTGGTACTTTTTCTTTCTTGCTCTAAGCTTGAAAAATACGAAACGAGCTTAATTCATAGCCATGATCCATATAAATTTTGACCTGGAATCTCAAAGACACATCAAATCCAATTCCATTAAAACTATATAAAACAAATAGTAAAAACCCCACTTTGTTAAAGTAACTTTGGATTTCAAAAATAGTTAAATTGCATTGAAATAACAAAAATTTCCAAAATTACTATAAATAGAAGGTGGTAGTAAAACGTTTTTACCATTGTCACTTTTCCATTTGGAGAGTTGGGAGTTGGAGTGAAAGTAGAAGAGCTTCCATTTTTTATTGCAAGTGCTTTTAGCTCACAGTTTTCCCAATTGCTTGGAAGAGGTAAGTTTTTTAACCATTTCCCTTCATGCCCATGGTAATTTTTTTTGTTTTTAAATGTAAATAGAATGTTTTTGCTTAATATGGATAGAGTTTTCGACCGAATCTTTATCGTTTTTAGGTGTTTTGGAGGCCACAAACACGCGCTCTGGAAACCCTCTTTTTTGCGCCCATGAGCACGACGTCGATCTATAGGGATGGGACATGTGCATCATAGAAACTCTATCTGCAACTAGCATAAGCGCCGAGCACCCTGTGCACGAAGGAAGAAAGAGCCACATGTTAGGTTTTTGCAAAAAAATATATCTCCTACCCAAAAAATCAATTTTCTTTTTCTTTTTCGTTTAATAAAAACATTTTTTATGCTTCCTTTTGGGGATGAAATTATTTCTATTACAAGTTTTCGACGTCTTGCAGGTGCAAAACAATGCTTACATCATGGTCATATGGAAAGAGAATGAGCATGAAACAACAAAATTTCAAGTTGTTATATATCCTGCCACATTAGAGGCTCTAATGAACTATGGGATACTGAATTATTTTAGGGTACCAATAATGAAGGAATACATCTGCCTTTTGGAGTACATTATTGAAATGTGGGACCCCGAGCAGCAACATTTTGTTGTTGGGAACCACACCTGTTGAGGCCTGGAAATTCGTAGGTGACAATAGCAAGGGATTATCCCTAGTCTACATTCCCAACTAGCCCGTGACTGTTTGGTATGGGGAATCCATCTAGTTTGCGGTCCGGCTACCATAGGTCTAGTAACAAAACTAAACGTTTTACCGGTTGCGGCCCAGTCCATCATGTATATTTTTGTATTTTTGACTTTAAGTATGATGTGCAAGTGCCTATCTAACATGCAGATTGATAAAGAATACGAGGAGTGGTCACAATGTGATGTGCAGGTTATTACCTCTCATCTTAGATGCTCTCGCATCTAAATCACACACAAATGAAAACAAGATTAACTAAGATATCCCTAGGGAGCAAGATTATCAATTAATGAGTAATGTATTACTTCTCATACGCTAAGANCCTTCAACATTGTTCATTTCATCACATTTGAACATTCCACATAGCACTTTCTCCAACAGGAAAAATTGTAATTTTATTATTGCAAAACGAAATAGTTCCTCTTGCAACAAGTAGTTCACAAAATCTCACTGGGAAAAGCCCCTTCTTTTATCTAAATCTCCTATATTTATACAAAAACAAAACTATTGGGCTGCCCACAAATGACTCTTGGGCTTCCCCAACGCTTCACCTCCCACAATTTTCTCACATTTAGTGCTTATATCATTTAAAATGTATTACAATTAAACAAACTAAGAAAGCACTTAGGTAGAGGGCCCCGCTTGACTATTCAAGAACTTCTTCCATGCTAAAGTTTCTGAGGCAATATTTTCGAACTCAGAAGGTTCAAGAAAATGAATATTGATTTCAAATTTAGCAGCCTGATTTCTTATTACTTCGATCCTAGCTGAGCTCAAGTGTAGTTGATATTCTAGCAACTGGACACTGCTCGCTGATTGAGCTACCTCATCTCTCAATATTTGCTCATCTAGGGCCTTGATCTGCTGAATTCTTTGCTCATCCTCCTGATACCTATTCTACAACATCTCCGCAAACAGGTTGTGGTATGGAAATGTGTCCATTCTTTTCTCAGCAGCAACCTGGCAACGAATATAAGTGATCAAAAGTCTCCTACAAAACTTTGTACAAGCTCCCTTTGTATTCTTCACAACCTTCTTAAATTCTTCAGCTGTATTTATGGAAAATTCTAATAATTCATAGTCTTGTCTCGGTCCTTGTTGATCTTTTGCTGGAAGATCTACAGGGATCTCCTCATTGGCCTCTAATCTTGCTATTCTTCCCATCAGGACTTCTAAAATGTCCTATAATCTGTCCTCAAAATATGAAGAAGTTTCCAAAATTTCTTCTAGTCTATTATCAACCTGCAAAACCTTGCACCTCTTTTCCTCTATGGATACTTACAGCTTGTGCATTTTACTTCTTTGTGCTAAAACATGTTCTTTGAAAGGCTGAATGTTGGCCTACTGGTCCTTAGCTTCTCCCAGAGCTGCTGCTAAAGAAGCAACTTGTTCTTTGAGCTCTCATGCTTGCAACTAAGATAGCCTCTCCAAATCCTCCAAAGTAGCCTTCTGTAATTCTAGCTCCCCTATCCTACTTAGCAGCTGATCCTTTTTTGCATGGAGACTTTCACATACTGTTTTCAACCCATCCTTTTCTATCATTAGCCCCTGACATTCCTACTGCAATTTTGCTAGACTTTCCTGGGAAACCTCCAAATACCTATTCTCTACTTGGAGGGACTGAAGTTCTACTTTTGAAGACTTTATTTCATGTTGCATGTCTTCAAACTTCCTTTTTAATTTATTACTTTCCTCTCTCTCCCTTCTTAGCGTATCTTTTAGTTGGGAAACAAATTTCCTTAACTGTTCAAGGTTAGTCATTATCCGATCTACATTGTCCTCAGAAGCATGGATCAATGCTGCTCTAGCTCAGATAGTGAACCTTAGGTCCTTGTCTATTCCATGCACCATGGTTGTATCATTTATCATTTTCCTTGACTGCCCCCTAGTCTCAACTTTCCTTTCGGTCCTCTTTACAATTCTTTTCGTCTCCTTGTCATAAAAAATAGTGTTAAAGTATGGAACCTCCTCCCCTTTCTTTTGCTCGAAAGGGATCAGTCTTAGACTAGAAACAACAACCTATCCTAATGTATTGCTAGCAGCTGCCTCAAGGTCTTGAGAATCAGGATTACCCAGATCCTGAACCTGAATGTCTACAAGATCAGGAGCTTGTTGCTCTGTCATGGACCCTGTCAGTTTTAGTCTTTCTACTTCCTGCTTCCCGAGTTCCTAATCCATTTTCCTTTTCCTTTCTTCTTCTTCACTCCTGGAAGCTTCTTCTGCACTTCTAGCTGCTTCTTGTTCGACTTTCCTTTTTTCTTCCTCCTCACTAAAGAGCCAACTTTCGGCCTCCTATGCTAGTCTCCTAACATCTTCATCTCTTTTTCTAGCCTTCTCTTCCTCTGCTTTCTTTTTCCCATCTTGTCCTTTGTCATCTTTAGTAGTGATCTTCTTTTTGAATCTTATTTTTAATGCAGTTATGTTTTCTGCATTTCAAAAAATTGATTCATCTTTATCTTAGTGGCTTGTATACTCAAAATGTACATTTGCTTCCTTACAGTGTTTTGCCACTTTATTCTTGGAATCATTCCTATGGAAGTTTATTTCCCCAAAATGAAATTTCTCTAGTTCTTATACAAACTCATCAGCTTTCTTAACTCTTGAGAACTTATAACTTCCCAACCTGAATGGTAAGGGGGGATAAGTTTCCTTATTATGTTCAAATAAAAAACTCCCTATGCCATCCAAGAAGACCTGCCTGACTTCCTCCTTGTGTACCACATAATCAGTGGCATATTTTGGAAGTAGTGAAGGTGCTCTGGAGCAGCCATACATTCTAATGTACAATCCATCCTCAGTTAAGTAGTAATAAACATATTCTTCAATGACCTGCAACGCTTCTTCAGACATGCAATTGCATTCTTTTAAGAAAATCATTGTATATAATGGCATAATGAAGTGCTCGCACACTTCTCTGTAATGACTGTAGTACTTATGCGCCCATAGTGGCTTGTAGGCCCTGTATACCGGTGTTCTATATCGGTCCCAAACACATCTCAGGTATGGGAAATGTTGGTTGCACAGTATGCAATCAATCAGTATGGAGCTCATGTAGAACTCTAATTTTTTCTGGGACACCCCTCCCAAGGCTGAAGCAATGCAGGGCGAGAGACTGTTTGATACAATGTTCACCCAGTTGAACATAGTTCCTTGGATGACAACAAAAAAGATGATAGGAACCCACCCCAAATTAAAAATTTTACCATTGGCTCTCCCAAAGATCTTGTTCATCATTAATAAAATGAACCTATAAGGGGTTCTTAAGGTGGCCATGTCGCATTCCCTTGATGGCCTAGTTCTGAAACTCTTGCCAGGTACCAGCATTCTTTTCAATGTCTCAACTAGGTCAAGATTATTCTCCTTTAGCCAATCCTCAGTAAAGTAAACCTAGGCTTCTGGTAAGTGGTAGGCTAAATATACATAACCAGGGCTATAAGCAGCATAACCCTGTTTGTTAGTGTTGGACAAAATCATGGTAGTTATGTCTGCCATGGGCAGGATCCATCCAATTACTTCTGAGCACAGGAAAATCTCATGCCTGGTAGCAATCCTCATCAAAGCAGATCTTTCAATATTAGCATATATAGTTTCTTCCTCAAAACTAGTGTCAGGTACTTCATGATGTGTTATCAGTCTGTATATTTCCCCCCATTTATATTTAGGTTCCACACCTATAATGCATCCAGTGTCTTCGTAAGTATATTCAACCTTTGTGACGACTTCAACCTCAGGTTCCTCTTCCACTATAGGGGCTTTCTTTTTTTTCCTTTTAGACATCTCGTATTCGGAAAGATTACCCTGTCATACACACAAATCTTTTAGGTCCCATTGGGCCATTCAACTAATATTCAAACAATGAATAAAAAAACTATATGAGCATTTACCTCAGTTATGCTAGTCATGATGGAATATACGTAAAATACAGGAGCAAATCTAACTACCGAGGAATCCTGCACAAGATAAGTCTGCAATAAAATATATCCTGTCCATGACTAAAAATTGGCGTGATCAACCCATAACAACATGATTTCGCTAACAAAGAAGAATTTCCTCCGGTCAAAGAAAAAGTCTCCAAAACTACACCCTCGGCACTATGATTCCAGAGTAAATCGACCTGTTCCCAACCTTATTTGAAACGAGGCACACTTCAAAACCGTGACCCTAGTCCCCAAAAATGTGAGTGAACCAAAATACTGGAAAACCAAACTCTCAACACTTCAAATAAAACAGAAAAAAAAACACCTTCTTCTTGTAAAACGAAAAGGAAACCACCTCCCCCCGGACGACCATACACAGACTGGAGAGAACTAGTGCAGACAACGTAACACTCGTCTGCACCAGTTTCCCAAACAGCCGGGTGGGAATCGCAAACTCATAATGGCACCGAAATTAATCATTAAGAAAACAAAACCCCCCCCAGACGGCCATACTTCCTGGATGAACTAGATATATGCCAAAAAACCGTAAACCTAGGTGTTCATTAACTGCGGAGGTGGGAACTAACCAAGGATGACAACCCTAGTTCAAAAATAAAAATAAAGGGTAGAATCGAGAAGAATGGCCTACCTAGCGAGGAGCTTGTGCAACTGACAAGAAGAATCTGCAAAATTCCACGCTGACGCCACCTAGGAATGAGCTACCGGCAGTGAGTACAATGTCCTGTTTGAAACGACAATGGTAACGTAGGCACAGGTTTGCAGATAAAATAATAGAAAATAAACCCCAAACCCCCAATATATACATCCCGGTAAAACAAACAATCAGCGGGAAAAACATGACCATTGGGCGGTAAAGTGACTAAGGGATCGACGATCAAGTCAGCTGCATTTCCACAGCGGCAAAAGATGAGATGACTACGAGATCCGCAGTGCCAAGAGAAGCATTGGCAAGAGAAATAAAAACAATCACTTCGCATGGGAGCTCGACTAGACTAAAACCTCAGACCAATATTTGATTGAAGAGCCGCAATGATGGAAACCGTAAAGACTACGAGTTTCCTAGACCAACGAAAATCAGAGGTAAAACAAAAAATGACTTAAACAAAAAAATCGGCAAAGCGGCAAACATAAACCAAACCAAAGTGGGAGAATAGTCTCTCCTAGAGCCGCAACAACGGAAGCTAAAAGACTACGGTCTTGCGAATCAAACTGACAGGAATAAAAAAAGATCAACACAACCATCAATGGGCACGCAATATGTCATCCGCAACGACGGAAGCTGTGTATCCAAAAAGTTCTGATGGTTTTCCAATAAGGACGCCGATAATAATCTTAAAGAAATCACATCGGAGGCCAGTACAATTTGGATCAGATCTCCATTCAACTGCATCTTCCGCAATGGCGGATGCCAAGTTAACTGTGGTTCCGATTCATAGCCTCAACATCTTCCGACAGTGGGGTAAGGAACCAAAGTAATTCGTAAAACAACATTGGCATAAAAATATTCCTTTAACAATCATCAGTAAAATAAAGCAAACCCAAACAAGCTGAGAAAAACAAAATTAAAGGAGGGCCCCGATTTTTTTTAGAATTTTGGGAAATTGTTGTAGCTGCAACAACACATTAACCATATACATCGAGGATATATACTTATTGACTGGATTGTACTGGAGGGGGAGACCCATAGTCTTATCTGGACCACAAGGTGGAGAACTTTCCTTGGATGACATAATTCACTGATACTCTGCACTAGGGACAAAATCCCAATCTGGAAAACTTCGCATCCAAAAAATAGTGGGTCATCCTATAAGGACGATAGTCTATACCATCAGGAAAGTTACGGGAACTAGGTTCACCCACTTGACTAATAGGGAACACAAGTTGTATTCCCTACAGTGTATGGAGCCTATAGTTTTTAACTAGTGTGAGGGCATGTTGGTTAGCCTCAAGGATCAACTAAACAAGGGTAAAAAATTTGGCTATGGAGTTGTGGTAGTTTCCTTAATCTTGTAGCGGTACCTCACATGAGGCCTGAGGTGACTGTAAGTATACTTGATCCTGAGGATCATAGGATGCTTAGGTGGGTTTATGTTATGGTCGGCCATGGCGGTGGGGATCCAAAGTTTTTCTACGGATCAACCCTTTTTTTTCTTGGTTGAGAGACCAGGTACTTATGATTGAGGATTATGCCTATGAGGGGGCTAATTTCTGTGAGGATATGGAACTTCCACTACCTAAGGATGAGGAGTGGGATTATAGAGGTGAGAAATACACTATCCATCATGTTTTTAATTTTTCAATTTTATTTAATTTTTATTTTGTAATACTGAGACATGTGAAAATGTTTTATGCAGATGTTGGACCTGTCCGTCTAGCTGGTATGTTGTCTATTGACAGGCGAGTAGGAGTTAGGTATATGGTGGCTTATTTCTTTGAGGTAGATGAGGAGCTCGAAGATCTTGAGGAGAACCCACAATGTCTAACTCTATGGATTCCTGATATCACCACTGATGACCTGCCCAGGCGTTACCAGAATCACACTGCGGGAGTCTCAGGGTGATTCACTAGGCTACTTCATATTGCTAGCTCAGTTCATCATTTGTTACCATGAGCATGTGCATGATGACTAGTCTGCAGATACTTTTATTTTTGTATATGTAGCCCTATTGAAAGCTTCAAAGCTTCAGATTTTTTCCCTATATATGTATATTTTGAACTCATGATAGTCCTAAACTTTGAGGGCATTGAAAGCTTGATGCTTCAGCCCAATTTTGTATCTTAGTTTTACAGTTTTTATATATATGACAAAATATATTTAAAGTTGTGTGTGCTAAAAATGTGATGTGTGAAATGTATGCCCACTTATGAATTTACATGTATGTTTTTATGTTATAATGGACTTTTAATTATGAGAAATATACTAGTCTAAGACATAATTAGCTAAGGAATCCACCACAACATTCAAATGTATCGGGATGTGTTGATACGTAACCTGCTCAAAAGACTTTTCCAATAGCCTAACCCTTCAAAATGTATGAAGAAGTAGAGGGTTTCAGATGGTGTAGACCCGGTTAAGTTGCTGAACGACTAGTTCAGAGTCTAGGTAAACCCTAATCTCCCTTACATCGCAAGCTAGGGATTCTGTCAACAGTCCAATCACTGCGTTATATTCTGCTAGATTATTGGAGGGGGGACCTAAACAGACACCCCCTGAACTCACCATGTCACTTGTAGGAGAGTAAAATACCCAAGTTGTTGACGTAAGATCCAATGTGTAACAATTAGCATCATCTGTGAACTCGGTAAAAGTGGTCATATGTCCATTAGCCATAGGATATGCATAAGTAGGGTTTGAGAAACACATCTTGAATCCCATGAGAAACCACACTTTTCAAATAAAGACACACAAAAATCTATAAACAATATTTACAAAGAACCTATGCTATATAACCTAGGCATAGTATCTTTCAAGGTAGAGCCCGTTGCGGGGATCACCCAGGGGTATCCCGTCGTAATCAACTAACTCATATGCCCCTTTTTCCAAAACATGACTGATAATTTAAGGCCCATGCCACATAGATTTGATATTTCTTGCCCTCAGCTTATCATGCTTCTAATCATAAGTTAAGACACGATCTCCTTCATTGAAAGAGTGGGGCTTGATGTATTTGTCATATTGGGCTTTCATCTACCGTTTGTGTGTCTCATTTGCTAAGGAAACATCGTAACAGGTTTCATCGAGCTTATTCAGATACAAAAATTGTTCTTCATCTATGGTGGTGTTAGGCAGAAGTTCTACAACGAATTTTAGAGAAGGAATGTCGTGTTCTATCGGGAGAGTTACCTCCAACCCATATACCATTTGAAAAGGTGTGAAACCGGTGGAAGTATTTATAGTGGTCCTATAGGCCCAAAGTGCAGAAAATAGTTGCGAATACTAGTTTGATTTAGCCTTCCCTAACATTCAATGAAGCATAATTTTCAACACTTTATTTATCATTTCAACCTGTCCATTGGAATGAGGGTAGTAGGGCATTGAGTTATCATGGATAAACCCTAATTTTCCACTACGTTCTACCATTATTTTGTTCTGGAAGTGTGACCCATGATGGGTCACAATGGCCTTAGGAATCCTGAATCTAGAGATGATATGATTAAACAAAAATAACATAATTTTTTTCCCATCTTCAGCATATGTGGCCATATCCTCATCCCATTTAGTAAAATAGTCCATGACCACAATAATGTAGCCATGACCATCGACTGAGGTAGGCCTACAATGCACAAAGTCTATGCCCCATTTCGTAAAAGGGAAAAATACGATGACGGGATGGAGTGGATATGGATGAGTGTGCTTCTTAGTGGTGTACATTTGACATGGTGGGAATTTATTGACCGTTTCAATACAATATTTGAAAATTGAAGGCCATAAATATCCTACACGCAAGATCCATTGGGCAGTAGCCAATGCAGAGAGATCAGTGCCACAAGCTCTAGCGTGGAAATCATTCAGGACGATTTCAGCTTCTTCACGTGTAATACAATGTCGTAATATAGAATCTATTCCATGTAGGTATAAGGTATCATTCAGAATAAGATAATATTTAACCTGGTGGTGGATACGACGACGTTCATCGTGAGTAGCGGCGGGTTGATATCGTAGAGTCTGGAGATACAAAATGATGTCTCCATACCATGGATCAGTCGTACTAATGAGAAACAATGATTCATCAGGTAATGAATCGATGGGCTCTATATTCTCCATACTATGGGGAAGGTCACATTTAATCTCAGTAAAAACAAGGGATTTTTTAGAAGTAGTTTTTGCAAACTCCAACTCAAATTCTTGCAGGATCATGATCCATTGCGAGTATTTTACCCCAAGTAGCTAACGTGTCAAAACATAGTAGATGGGGTTAGAGTCAACATAAACAGTGTTAGTGCGAAGCAAAATATAGTGATGAAACTTTTTGATTGCGATGACCGTGGCCATAGCAAGTTTCTCCACATGTGAGTATTGGGTTTCAGAGTCTAGAAGACTCTTAATATCATAGTAGATCACATGTTCTTGGTCGTTTTCGTCTGTTTGAAATAGGACCATGCCTATAGTTGATAGGGATGCAACCACATACAGGGAATAATCCTTGGTGTAATTAGGTGGTTGCAACACAGGTGCATGGGTATGAGCATGCTTGAGATTGTTAAATGCACGTTATGTAAAATCATCCCAAACAAAAGGTGTATCCTTTTTAAGCAATTTCATGAGACCATGTGTCCTTTACGCGTAATTGGAGACAAAACGCCTCAGAAAGTTTTCCTTCCCTTTCAAACTTTGGAGCTCTATTATATTCGCAGGAGTGGGTAGGACTATGATGGATTTGATATTCAAAGGATCAATATGGAGGCCATCCTCAGACACGATGAAACCACACCGTCTGCCAGTTTCGACATAGAAAACACATTTGTGGGGGTTCAAATGAATATTGAAATGACGAAATTTGAGAAAAATAGATCTCAGATGGTCAACATGAAGTTCCAACTGCTTAGAATGAGCAGGAAGGTCATCAAGATAGGGTTCCACAACATGTTTTATATCATGAAAAGCATACGACATGGCACGTTAAAATGTAGTGCCAACATGTTTCAGGCCAAAAGGTAATTTCTGGTAGGCAAAGGTCCCCCATGGGAAAATGAAAGCCATATTATGTTGGTCTGAAGGGAGAATATCAATATGATTATAGCCAGAAAATCCATCCATGAATGAAAAGATGAGGCTTCTGGCACAGTTATCGACTATTTGATCGATATAGGGAGTGGGGAAATTGCCTTTTGGACAAGCCCGATTCAAGTCCCTAAAGTTGATACAAACCCTAATAGTTCCCTGATTTTTGTTCACATGAACTATATTGGACACCCATTCAGTTAAAGGCATGGGGTAAATGAAACCATCCCTTAGAATTTTTTCAACTTCCTCCTTCGTGGATGTACCTGCCATAATTTTTGGAAGACTGGCTTGGCACGAGGGTAGGTTTTGATCTCATGAACAATAATGGAGGGATCAATCCCTGGAATTTCCTTATATGTCCAAGTGAAAAAATATTAAAATTCCTTAAATAAGGTTGTATATAAGTGAACCTCGAAAGGTGAATAATTATGACCTATTTGAATATTCTCTAAAATACCAGGTCTCACTGAGATATCCACGGTCATAGTTTTGGTGATATTTCATATATTTCCCTCATACTCGACATCATGACTGAGGATTGGAGATTGAGGGTCTGTGACTACATCAGAGTAAACTACTAATGCAAAGTGCTCCTCTACCACATGGCAAGGGGTAAGGAAAGAATATCGATGATGATTATGTTTCCAAGGCATCTCTTCTAGTGACATAACTTCCATAATAGACTCATCCATAGGAAATGTATGTTAAAGATAATCTAGAGATGGGGGGGATGTCTAGCCAATATGGTAGGTGATAAAAATATGAGGCCACCAAAAAATAATCGTTGATGGTAGGGCCACTGGTGGATTGTATTTCATTGTAGAATTCTTTGAAAGGATTAAGTGATGTTGATTCAACAATCAATTTTCCTTTGTCTAAAGAAGAGGCAAAGATCATATTAATGGATGCAGTTTGTGAAGCAGGAGGAGGGTTTGACAATGGAAAGAATCCCATGATTGAAGAGTCTTTAAGAATACCTACTCTAATATTCTGATACCATGGGGTAGTCAGAAGTGGAACATTGTTTGCATCATTGGAAATAGCATTAGGGGTGATGAAATCTAACTGATCTATAGTGACAATCCTTCCTTAAAATGGGAACTGGACGATCTGAAAAATGGTCGATGCTACAGATTGGATAGCATAAAACTAGCTACAACCTAGGAGTAGGTTGTAGTCCAAAGGAGCATCAACAACTTCATTGTGAATGGAAATTGATTTCCCCCCCAGTTCAACCTGGATAGTGGGCAGTAATCCATAGGGTTGGAAGCCGCTACCATCAGAAGCCTTGAGAGTGGTAGGTGAATGATTGATATCGAGAGAACCAATGCCTCTCCAACAAGACAAATACATGACCGAAGTAGAGGCTCCCTCATCCAAAATGGTATGACGGATATGTTTTCCAGAAATCTTAGTGCTTATCTGGAAATCCAACTGATGTGAGAGCCTCGTTTTAAAATCATGAGTTTGAAAGTGCTGATGTTACTGATCTCAGGATCCATAGCTCCAAGTGTTGTGAGCAAGTTTTTTCGCTGGGTGGGACAATTTTGGAGTACCTCGAAGGACAACATAGGGCATGGTGCTTGGGCCAACTCTTCAACAATGTTATAGTATTAGGCGGTACATGCGTTGGGATTGATAACGACTTTACGAAGCCTACTCTTGAGTGGGAAAAAATTGCCTAAGGTATAAGTTTTTCAATATGAAGACCATTATTAAGAGGAGGTGTGGAATATGAGGGTTTTTCGGATGGAACTTCATCAGGTTTCTTCTCTGGAGGGGGGCCATAACTATGTGCTCTTGTATTTAAGTGAATCACTTCACTGGACATCATTTTAATTTCATCAAAAGATGAGAATGGCCATGCAAATATTGATGATCAATTAATTATTGTTGTGTAGGCAAAGGGTCTTTGAGGACTATTGGAGTGGGTAAATTTTTCAAAAACTTGTTAACTTCCTCACGATGAGAACATTCTTTGGTGAAATGATCACCTCCACAGATTAAGCAGGGATATTTTACCTTCATCTTACATTTTGAATCGACATCAGGGTTGGGTGATTTATTACTTTCCTGTTGATTATCAGGTTTTTTCATTTTATTCTTACCTTTCTTTTTTCCTCCTGAATATTCAGTGGACTGGACTGCATTTACTTTAACGGAAGCAACAGGAGAAGGTGCAGTTTTGGATGGTGGTGTTGTTTGGTTTACTGGTGCGACATATTGGGTTTGTTTATTGGTATACTTTTTCGCCATTTGGGATTGAAATGAACCAAGGATTCCATCAACAGGTGGTTCAGTTGTAGGCCTTGACGGGTCTGATGTGGGGTGAGGGGAATTGAGGGATTAATTCATATAAAGTACCTAAATGGGAAATAAACCAAGTCTAGGTATTGATCATGACTAACAGTTTGTTCTTCCGTAACAACGCATCCCATGGAAACATATCTAGCAATAGGTGGCAGTAAATATTTTTTGAACCAATCGGTGAGTAGCTGGTCAGGAACGGGAGCCTTGATTAACCTACGTCTTCATCTACATTCATGAATGTGATCAGATATATGTGTGGAAGTATTTTGTTGAAGCGAGGTTAATAGGTCTATACTTGTCTCATAGAAGATTGGTAATTGAAAGTGGGTTAAAAATGCCATTTCCAAAGCATGGAAATCCCAAAACGAGTGTTGCGGTAACTCTATATACCATTTTGCAACAATTCCTATAACGGTCCTCTAAAATAAGCGTATATGGATTGAGCCATCCATTAGAGAGTTTGATGAACACCATAGATGAAAAGTCATCACATGGTTTTTTGGGTCCTCACCAGGTTTACCGTCAAGTTTTGGTATATCCGATGGTAACTTGACCAAAATGGCTGGCTAGGAGGCGTCATGGTGAATCAGATCATTTATCAATCTGGATAGATCTGGAAAATCTAATGTAGCTAGGAATGGCAAGTATTGATTTGGTTGAGGGTATTGGTAGTACTGGTATGGAATTTGTGTACCAGTAGGACCATAAGAAGATTGATAAATTGGCATAGATAATGCCCCAGAGATAGCTAGGTGAGGCTGTTGGTTACCCGATGGTCCTCTAGAAGGGGGGCCACTCGAGGGAGGTGGGACTCCAAGGGGTGTTCATACAAGAGGAGGTGGTGGTGGCGGTCCTCCAAGTGGAGGGACTCTAGGTGGGGGTCCTACGAATGGTCCACCAGGTCCTCCGGACCCTCCAGGACCTCTAGGTCCTCTAGATCCTCTAGGTCCTCTCGAGGTTCCTCTTTATCCTCCAGCAATGTTTACAAAAGATCCTCCATAGGACGGGACATTCGACCAATTTGGTTGTCCCTAAGGGGTAAACATGTTTCTTGGGTAAGGCATACGGGGATGTACCATACCTGTAGGTGTAGGTTGGTATTTTATATTACTTACATGAGGTAGGATTCTTGGGTAAGTATATCCCCCAGAAGGTTGACTAACAATAGGATGTATCCATGAAGGTTTTCATGTACTAGAAGGGGGATTAACTGATAGTTTTCTTGTAGTAGGGGTTTTTCTTTTACTGGATGTGGCCCCACTGACTACTAATGAAACTTGAGCTAGGGTTTTCCCCCCAGTGGTAGAGGATATGGGAGGGTCATTAGAAGACCCAAGATTTTGAACCGTAGTGACAGAATTGATGGGTTGTCCTAGATTGGGAACTACCGCCTCTTGAGCTAGTGATAGAAAACTATGAGTGGCTTGAGATGTTGATAGTGAACGATATCCAGAGAGGAGTGGGTGTTATCAACCCAAATGACACTTCTCCATCCGAGTGTTGACACTTCATATGTTGGTACACAAAAGGACACTCATGGATTGAAGGTTTCCTAAACATTATAGATGGGCATGACATGAGATGCATTCACTATCCAACCAACTTTCCATTTTACCTTTCTATATTTTGATTGCTGTACGCGACTATCTCCACAGCAATTCATGTACACATGCAACTATCTTCTTTGAAAACCCACGTACTGTACATGACTATTCTCATTTCAACCTGCGAATAGATCTGTATGCGGGTTTCCCTTATAGAAACTCCCATGTCATACGTGGGTTGCCAGTATCAATAGTTGTGTACACATCCATTCGACATTAAAAATAAAAAAACATGATTAATGGAGATTTGTTGAGCCCTAATCATTAACTATCTCAACTGTCTTAACATCCTCAACCTTCGAAACTGCCCTATTTCCCAAAGTATAAATAGAGGCCTTGGGGAGGGCATTAATCAATCATACTTGGAAAGCAAAGTTATACTGGTGGTATATCTTCAGAAGTCTTTGGAGCAGTAGAACTCAGAATCCTTTGGTTACAAAGGAGTCCTTGTCTCAGGCATTGGGTTGTACACTTATCTCATTCACTATTGTTAATAAACAGTANATCATGTTTGATGAATATTTTTGATTAAGCACTCTATATATTGTTCATCTAACTTGTCATATATACATGTATAATATTGTACTTGGATAATTTGCTCTTTGTAGTTGAAGGAGGTGGATCTCTGAAAGCTTTGGAGAAAAGTAGAGCGAGAGAAGACAAATCTTGGATCAACTATCGTTAATCGGGTGAGTTCAACATTTCTTCCTATTTCTTTTTTGTACTTTAAAGCTGATTGTCTGCAAGTTTTAGAAGTATGTTGGTAACCCCAGACCCTAGGTTATAAGGGTGTTTATTCCTGAAAAATAGAACTGGTGACTCTGCTGGGGATCTAGACTGCTGTGGGTTATTTTTGTAGATCAGTGACTAGTCTTTGCCTTGATTTTATGTGTGGTGTCCTGTCTTGGTTCATGCTTAGAGTGGTGTCTGAAGACCTTGAAATTTTTTTTTGTAGAAAATTTTATGCCTGCATGCGGGTTGCTCTTATACATAGTCATGTACAGAGGCCTGCGTATGTAGGTTTCTCTCTAGGATAGTCGCGTACAGTGCGTGGTTTTCCCTTGTACACAGTCGCGTACAAGCCTGAGGTTTAAAAATTTTGGGTTAGGGATTGCTTGTCCTTGTCCCTCTATAAAAAAAAAATTCTGCCTGGCCTTCTTTAGACATTTCAGTGTGATTTTGATGACCTTGTTAGCCATACCTTGTGCTCTCTTGTAAATCCCTTGAGTCCTTATTTGTTTGGATTGTCTTTTTGTTAGCAACCTGAAGTGGATTTTCCTATTGGGTTATAGGTTCAAGTGCTGGTTGTCTGAATCAGTGATCAGGGTTCTAGGAACTGTATATCCCATTCTATTTTTGGATAGTATTTGGTTTTCCACTTGCATTTGTGTGATCTCAGTGATTTCCTTTCATTGTGTTTGCCCAAGCTAGGGTTCCAAGTCTTCCTTAGCTGGTTGATTTTTGGTCTTATTAATCTATTTACTTCACTTTGCTTACTTTATACAGTTAGTTTAATTCAAGCATACTCAAGTTTTGTGCATTTAGGTGTATAGTAGTCTTTGAGCATTTTAAAAAGTGAAAAGAAAACATTTCGAAGCTTTTTCATTTGATTTTACATAAAGTAGTTTTATTTTCAGTTTTTAGAATATAATCTCAAAAATTACAAAAAATATATTCTTAGTTTTCTCTTTATCTGTTGTATTTTCATCAGTTTATATTTATAAAAGAAAAATAAAAGAACATATATTTGCTTTATATGCATGTAGATTAGGTTTTTAGTCTAGATTGCATGGCATATTATTGTTTTTGAAAATAAAAAATAAAAAGAATTTGTTCTTTTGTGGCTTTCAAGTTTATTTTTTGAAAAAATAAAGAGAATAGTTTTTTTCTTTTTGCATTTCATTTCTCTTTGCTTAGTCATTTTGTTTCAACTTTGAATCAAAACACCACATAAGTTTCATGCCATTTACCCTCTGACTAAAAGCAACCGTTAAAATAAATGATATAATTTAAAAAATTATTAGTAAGTTTTATTTTATAGGGTCATACACCAACTAGCTTAGGCTAGACTTGTGGATTAGGGAGTTTCAACTCTCCACAAGTGTTAAAATTTCAGACGTAGTTCGCCAATCACTAGGTAAACCCTTTTCTACATTGATTGTATCTGGGAAGCTCCTCTCAAACGGGATTCAAGCACGAGGTCACGTGGAGATATTGGACTGAGGAGATAACCCTCTGATTCCTTGTCGAAACGTAAACCAAGGTTTTTGTGCATCTGGGGATTTTGTATTATACAGGGTTTCGAGCTTTGCTACCCTGAACATGCGTATGAATCAGGCTTGTGACTGTTCCCCCAGACTGTCAATATAGTTAAGGTAGCCTTTAGTCTCTTTGACATCTAGGGTTCATACACAGGTACACCGAAATGCTATTTCTGGTTGACCTTGGACTGGATTGGAAGGTAGCCCCAGTAGAGGGTGTGGGAGGGTGGTGGGTGATTCCTCCGCTTGTGCCTAAGAACATCTATAGGGACACCAAGTAACTATCTATCAGCTTTCTTCTAGAAATCATATCTTATAGATGTTTGTCTGTTTGACTTCAGGAATTTTTTAGTGAGTGTTGTGTGGTTTGTCTATACTTAGTGTGCTTTTAGGTGTGTGCTTTGTAATTTTGGTTTCCTATCAACCTCAAAATTTTCCTCCTAGTTGAAACTATGGCTAACACCCATTTGAATACCAATCGAGAGATCCCCATGCTAGGAACTCCTTGTACTATTCCTCTCACTAGGAATGTTGGTGTTCCTTTGATGGCCACCTTGAGTCTACCTAGATTCACCTTAGGGCTACTGGTGTGGTTGTTTTCCACTCTAACTTCCTTGAATTCTCTTGATGCTTCTCAAGTAAGTTCCTTATTTCAAGGGAATCAAAACATTGCTTCCCCTTGACCTGCAGTTAATTCTCCTACTCCTTCTACCTCATGCGATGAAAGTACTAATACTAGTAACCAACAGTCTAAAAGGAGTAAAAGAAGGAGGAATAGGAAGAAGGAACATAAGCAAGGGGGCACCCGTTCAACCTCTGCAGGTGATGTTGGACCTAGTCTCTTAGCCTCTACAAGTCATGCAGGGGGCAGTCTCTCAGCCTCTACAAGCCATGCTGGGGGCAGTCTCTCAGCCTCTGTAGTTCATGCCAAAGACAATTCGTAGCCACTGTGAGTCATGTTGACACTGTTGAAAAGACTACCCATTCAAAACACAAGCCCAAGTTTCCTTGTAAGATTTGTGAGGGAGACCACCTTACTTATAAATTCCCTTCTATTGAAGAGGTAAGAAGAGTTTGTTTTCATGGTCATCCCGTTTTTGAACAACCTATAGTTTCTCAACACCCTACTCAACCTTTGGTTGATCAAGTGGTTGAACCAATCTCAGATTTGGTCGATCCCACTCTTCTTTCGGAGAGTGATCCTAATGTGATTGAACCAATTTCATCTTTGGTCAATCCCACTCTCCCTATGGAGAGTGACTTTGATGAAGCGGTTGAATCGATTTCATTGTTGATCAACCCCACTCTTCCTTTGGAGAGTGAAGTGTTTGCTAGTCACATTTTCTTCATTGCCAGTTCAGAACTTACTGAAGAAGGGGGCACTGAACTTGCTTCAGATAAACCCCCACCAAGTCCTTAGATTGCTTCCTTTGATTGGGATAGCCTAGTTGAGCTGTGCCTTCCTTCTGATGCACCTTTCTCGATAAAGGTCAAATTTGAATCATACATGATTTCTCATTGTATTGTTGATGAAGGAGCCTCAGTTAGTATCTTATCTACTTGTGCTTGGCAAGGCATGGGATCTCCTAGCCTCATGTCGACATCTAGTCAGTTACTAGCATTTGATAGAAGAGCTAGTATAGCCTTGGGAATTATTTCTCAAACACTTGTTACTTTCGGTGGGAAGACCATCTTAGTTGACTTCATGGTGATAGAAGACCCCTTGGACTTCAATATGCTCCTTGGACATGATTATGTCTATGCCATGCAAGTTGTCATGTCAACATTCTTTCGTGTGATGTACTTTAATCATGGCAAAGAAATTGTCACTATCGATCAATTGGATTTTATTGATCCTTCTCCTGACCCAACTAGAGACGAGGTATTTCCTTTATTGATTCCCAGTGTTTCTATAGACACTACCTCACCACAGGTGAGCTATGTGGACTCATGTCCTTTGCGTTCAATTGCTACTAAGAAGAAGCCTATATTTTCATGCTTACCTTCTCGGGACTTGGTCCCAGCAATTGACCAAGTGAGCCATCCCATACAGACTATGGAGTCTGATCTCCACTCTGTTGATCTATTTGAAAGTTTAGACATGTGTCCTATCTCATATGATCTCCTTCCTTTGGATGAAGTATTCCTAGAGTCCTTGTTACAGTCTGACCTTCTTATGGACGTCGGTTCATTTGTGCCTAAGTATAACCTTGACTTGCTTAATAATATTGATCTTTCTATTAATCGATCTCCTTCTATTGGTCTTGTTGATTCTTCTAACTCTCCCTTTGATTAGTAAGTCAGTGATCCTGATGAGTTTGATTTTTCTTATGAATTTTTCAACTCCTGTGATACTGAATTTGTTCCTATAGACTCTATCTCCCTTGTTTATTTTTTCTCTCCTTATGTGGTTGATCTTACTGATTATAAACCCTCGAGCCTTGGTGCTATAGAATCTTCTTCAATCAATTCTACCTTGACTTTACTTTTTATAGAAGATAGCAAAGTCGCATGTGTTTCTTCCAAAGTGACCTGCATCGAATCTTTTCTTCTGAATATGATTATGATGTTGTTGTTTCTTGGAGATAGGATTTGTAGTTGTATTCACAACTATTTACTGGCCTCGTCTTGTTTTTCAAGCTATAACTACACTTGCATGTGCCCTGCTTGCGCTTATGAGCCTGATGTTGGCTTCCACGGTTTTAGATTGTTGTATAAGCCCTCATCTTTGTTCTCATCGCTACTTAGACTTGTATCATTTTTCCTTTGCAACTTGACACCATTTACCTTGAGGAGACGTTCCCTGAGTGTCCTTATCTTGCTTGCTTTCCTTGCATTATGCATAGGTTTGTTCCTTGTGCTTGGAACTAGTTTTTCCTGCTTATGACACTTGTCTCCTCGCATTTAGAGCATTCTTTCTTCTCTCCTTTGAGCTCGTTAAAAACAGTAAGGAGGACATGAGTTGACTTTTCCGGACTCATTAAAGCTTCACGGGAAAGATATTGAGTTTCTTTAGGCCCAGGTCTGACTCCTAAAAATAGACTTGAATGCCGAGTAAACTTATCTGTTGAGGCTCTTTAAGAATATGTGAATGAGAATCCACATTGGTGGTAGGTTATCGCTTTCTTGGACCATGTGGAATAATACGAGAAAGGAACACTCTCTTCTCTTCCGAATTGAGAAGAGTACTCTCAGGCATAGGTTTATCGCTTTTCCTGACTCGAGGGACTAAACTTACGGAAAAGGAACCCCTGGTATGAGCTTAGTTTTCTCTTTTTCATGCTCTGGACCAAAACATGAAAAATATTTCGACTGTACTTTATGTCTTTTTCATGCTCATTAAACACTAAAGAGAAAATCATTTATTTTATTGTTGTAAGCCCCATTCCTTGTAATCAAATGGATCTTTCCAAGTGATCTTGCCTTCCTTCACACTCGTAAAACTTAGGCTATTTGCTACTTTTAAAGGAGCGTTGGGTAGGTGGTAATTTAACCTTTTTTGGACCATCCTTACTAAGTACAAAAAATATGTGCCTTACTTCTTTGGAAGCTAAGAGAGTTCTTCTGTGGTTTGTTTTATACTTTTCCGGCCTCAGGAGACTCAATTGGATGAAAAAGGGCCCCCCTAGAGTCTTCTTTGGAGTTTTTAGACTCTCTAAACTATGAAAACACCGTCGAGCATGTACTAGTTCAGGCTCGTAAAATCCATGAATCAGTGACACTATCAAGCATTATTCCCTCTTCTCTTCAAGCTTGTTAAAAAATGAAGAGAGATCTGAGTTGACTTTCCTGGACTCGTTAAAATTTAACAGGGAAGGTAAGGAAGAAGTTTTCTTTTTGTTTTCAGTTAGTGGCAGCATGTCATGCTTGAACATAACACCCTCTGTTTTTCCTAATAATCATGTCTCAGTGTTCACTTTCAGTTCAGCTATTACTTCAAGTTTCTTACTCCTCCTCTTGTCACTTCTACCTGGGGAATCTAATCATGTCTCCTACATGACAGATAAGTCTAGTTGTTCTATTTGTAAAGTTAAAAAGATGCCTTGGGTCATATCTTTGTTGTGCTCACTATTCAAGGACTTAACTCAATGTCTGATCTATATCCTGATCCCATCATTGTTGTATCTATTATCATTTGTGTCTCCCTTCCTTTACCCAGTTCCTAGTCACTCTTGTGATCCGTTGGAGGATCTATTGCCTTCCTGATCACAGTATGGTTCCGCATCAGCACTTCTTGACGACGAAGACCTAGAGTTTTTTATGATCGTACCTTAGGATTCACTTTAATTATGAGTGAACTCCTTTGCTTCATTTGTTAATTATCGCCTATTGGTCGACAATCTGTTGAATCCGCTGCATGTTCGACTCCAATAACATCTATTCACATGGCTTGGATTGTACTGGTTCTTTGGGATTGTTTATGAAAACCTTAGTTTCCTATCTATGGACTAAGTTGCGGAAGAATATGTTGTACCTATTTACACAGCTTCCAAATCTTTGAAGACTCATCATTATTGTATATTGTGGCTTTGCTCCACCTTTGTAATATACGTAGTCTTGTGCCTGTACTATGTGATGTACTCAAATATTGTAAAGGAGCTAGTGTTCCAGTATATTGAACATAGCATCCTCAGATATGACTTTGTATATGACATTATTATGTATTTGTTTTAGGTACTACTTCTGCTCCATTGGATTTCCGATTTCTCCAAAGATAATGATTATAATGTATTTTGGCCATCGCTTCCCTTTGACCTCACACATTAGGGGGCATCTGTTATCAACCCAAATGGCACTTCTCCATCCGAGTGCCGACATTTCATATGTTGGTTCACAAAAGGACACTTATGGATTGAAGGTTGCCTAAACACTATAGATGGGCATGACATGAGATGCATTCACTATCCAACCAGCTTTCCATTTTACCTTTCTATAATTTGATTGTCGTACACGACTATATCCATAGAAATTCGTGTACATACACGACTATATTCTTTGACAACCCGCGTATAGATCTGTACGTGGGTTTCCCTTATAGAAACTCGTGTGTCATACATGAGTTGCTAGTATCAATAGTCACGTACACATCCATTTGACATTAAAAATAATAAAACATGATTAATGGAGATTTTTTGAGCCCTAATCATTAACTATCTCAACTGTCTCAACCTCCTCAACCTTCGAAACTGCCCTATTTCCCAAAGTATAAATAGAGGCCTTGGGGAGGGCATTAATCAATCATACTTGGAGAGCAAAGTTATGTTGGTGGTATATCTTCAGAAGTATTTGGAGCAACAGAACTCAGAATCCTTTGGTTGCAGAGGAGTCCTTGTCTCAGATGTTGGGTTGTACACTTGTCTCATTCACTATTTTTAATAAAGAGAATTCTTCTTCCAAATTTGTAGTGAGTCTCTTTCATGTATGATGTTTGATGAATATTTTTGATTAAGCACTCTATATATTGTTCATCTAACTTGTCATATATACATGTATAATATTGTACTTGGAGAATTTTCTCTTTTCAGGTGAAGGAGGTGCATCCTTGAAAGCTTTGGAGAAAAGAAGAGCGGGAGAAGAGAAAGCTTGGATCAACCATCGTTAATTAGGTGAGTTCAACATTTCTTCTTATTCCTTTTCTGTACTTTAAATCTGTTTGTCTGCAAGTTTTAGAAGTACGATGGTAACCCTAGACCCTAGGTTATAAGGGTGTTTATTCCTGAACAATAGTGGGTATGAAATACGGGGTAAGAGAGACAACATAGGTTCCTTATGAGGAACATGCATAGAAATAATGTTCTCCAGGTGCTCTTGATCACTTTGATAATCATCCAATGTCTTCTTATACCTTTCCTCACTTGGTGAATGGTTAAATAAGGATGGTCTAGTAACCCCAAATTTAGAAATTTCTTGACCCATATAGGTTCTCCAAAAAGAGCATTAGGACCATACTCTTGTAGCTATGTATCATCATATAGACGATCAACCAAATTGGATGAACCAACATGACCTTCCATTGGAAAGTGGAAAGTGGTATCAACTGTAGGAGGTTGTTTGACCAAAGGGTTGTCCTATGTAGTGAATTATTGTCTCGTTTCAGTAGTGGGAGTGGTCTCTAAATGAACATCAGCAGTAGCTGGTTGTTCCATGGTTTCACCTTCTTGTCCTTCCACGATAGGAGGAGAGTCAAGTGGTAAACCTTGAAATCTACGAGAACTCCTCGTAAGCTGCTCAGCTAGGGAGACGACTAAAAATTCCTAGTCTAGGTCAAAAAAGAAGGAAACACACACAAACAAACCTACACAATATAAAGGCTGAAAATAGACTTAAATGATAGCATGGGTTGATGATAGTCGGTCTCTCACTAGGATTGTCAAGTTGTCATAACTCGTGATATAACACATGGTCCAACAGTAAAACGAGATGAGGAGGATCAACTGTCCCTCACCTGAATACTTGACTACTTGGACGACAGATGCGTAGTGATCTCCCCAAGTGCTATTCTCGGTGTATTGCTCCAAAAACACGGTCAAAGGGATTTTCTCAAATGGTATTAGGAATCCTAGTAGAGTCTCTCGATATACGCAAGTTACGTGGGAGTTAAAATCCGTAGTAGTGTTGTCTAATGCACAATCGTTCGAAAGGGGACTTTCGATATACAACTGAGTACATGAAGTACCTTTCGATATACCTCAAGGGTACGTGAAAGGTCGTTCAATATACTAGTTGTACGTGGAAGAACCACACGATCCCCGAGTTGTAGTGCAGGCAATAAATGACAGCTCCTACTCTTAACGACACCGGAACACGTCTCTACCCTATCATTCAAATTTCTATAATATTTTAGCCTAAAGCTATCGTATATTTTATCTGAATGATTAGTGAATTATTGTTAGGTGTTGTATCCAAAATTAAAAATTAATCTATGTGTGATGTATTTCTTTTTCATTCAATGAAAACTAGCCAGAGTAGGGAAAGACCACTTCTTTTTCCTTTCAGAAACACAAATCCACCACTATCTTTACTAATTCAAATATAAGACCTAACAAGTGATTATAAAACAAATTCTTCAAACAAAAAAATATTCACCAATAAAAATCTGATTCTCTGAAATAAAAAAGAAAAAAAAATCCCCTAATGTTTATAAGAATCAACTCTACTTAATTCACACCAAAAAGGTTCACTTTCCTAAAACATTTATGAAATCCAAAATGAACTTTTCTAAGCAAAAACAAGGCAAGATAACTAGTCTCTTTTTGTATTTTTAAGTGTTGTTCTAAAGCATAAAATACACACAAAGCAGTCTAAGGAAAACTAACTCAATAAGAGGCCATGATTTCTTTTTCAAAATGAACTTTTTCAGAGATCAAATCACACAAATCAAAAAAATCCAAGACTAAATTTTCACGCAATTCCTTTCACTATAACTTTTTCTAACGAAGAAGAAAAATGTTTTCGAAACTGAGCTCAATGCATGAGAATCAGTTTATTGAAACTACCAGACTAAAACAATCATAAAACCCAAGCAAATCACATTGGAATTTTGTTAGCTAGAATAGTTCACCTCATGCGGACAACAAGGTGTTCCACTGGTCTGAATGGTTCAGATCCAAAACAAATAGAGGATAGAGGTTGAAGACTCTCCCTAGATGCTGTAGATATTTGGAATACAAGGCTTTGATAGTCCACCTATGTACCTATAATCAAGCTCAACACGAAAAAGATCAAAGAAACCGGAATATAATTTACTAATATATGCTAGTGACTAAGGAATCTAGCAACATACATGTGAAATCACAACAACAACAACATATGTGGGACATAAATCAACTTGCATTAAAGAATATGAAGAAGTTTACAACCAAGCCTTAGTGTTGATATGCATCTCCATGAAACCAGACATTTTCATCCCCAAAAGCTCCGACTCTAGCTCTCTATGCTCTCTCCAAATGATCTTGGGCCAATGATCAATCCAACAGCATAACAATACCTCAAGTGTTCTCTCCTCAACCATGGCTATGAGCTCTTATTTATAAGGCTTTAATGGATAGAGTAGGTTGAGAAATTAGTGGGTGAAGTGGCTTCTAAGATCCTAGGATGAGGGATCTCGAGCTCAACCAACCCACAATAGTAGGGATAAGGTAAGACATGAGGCTTATCATCTAGAAGCCTCGAGAAACTTCTCTTTTTCCCTTTTTACCCAGGGTAACACGTTTCTCCATCTATGACAGAGCGGTTCTGGTAATAACTGCTTATGGACCAAGGAAAATAAGTGGTGGCACCACTTATGGGCAACAGATGATGGGAAATGCGAACAGGGGTACCGCTCCTGGATAAAGGGGCATGCGTGGTGCTGGGAATTTGTATGAAAGATTGATGAATAACTATTTAGTTTCCACTCCAGAAGCTGGGATTCAAGGAAAGTAGGTATGTCAAATGTCTTATCACATGATGGTGACAGGATTTTGATATAACAGGATTCCCCCCAAAGCGTGAGTCTTAGAGGGATATGATAAACGAGAGCTTTGAGAACAAGTCGTCACCACAAGATGAAAATGTTAGATTGATCAGAACATGTTGTCAAGTAGGCATCTATAGTACATTAGTATGTTGATTCATAGACACAAGTAACCAAACTCATGGCTACAGACCAATACAAGGCAGATCCATGAGAGGAATAAACAAGCATGGCTACTGGAATACAAAGTAGATCCATGTGATAGAGGACTCAAACTTGGACATAGCTACCAAACATACAATGTAGATCTATGTCATTCTGACACAAATTTGAGCATAGCCACGACGATACAAATGTGGATCCATGCTAGATGTACAAAAATCCATCGTAGCCTAGGGAAAAAGCAATAAGCGCTTTAAACAAATACCTAGGGTCTTCATCTCATCTTCCACAAAGTACGATTATATCCATGTGATTACAATGATTTGAAGTCAAACATGTTAGAAACCACTTGATTACCGGCCAATGATGTGAACCGTTAACAAGTGCGAGGGAGATCACCATTAATTTTAATGATTCCCAAGGTACCCTAGTACAACCTACTGAGTGTGAATAGTTGTCCTGATGTCGAACACCCAGTTGATTCTATCGATCAAAGGTCAATGATGTGAACCTATGATGAGAGCGAGAGAAACTGTCATTAAGGCATACAAATCTCAAGGTACTAAATATTGTTTCTAAGACTATTTCTCGGATAATGAGCTGATATCGATGGGAAAAGTCTCATCGAAGGAGGGCCATGATGAGTCCCACATCGACGACACGAAACTTAGAACATAGTTCTGGAATGATGTGAATGTAGGAACCATATGACTGACTCAAAGATACTGACACAAAGACTTTGTAGACTGCAGAGTTAAAAATTCTTCATATCTCCTTTGAACATCGAGCGGCACGACAAAAAGACTTGGAAGCATGACTAGACATGACAGATACACAATGCGACAGTGGACAATGCATTCTTTTGAAAGACTCAAAGGATTAACATGACTCATGAAAGTGGATCATTACGGAGATCATCTGAATACCTAATTGACTGACATGATTGTGCAGACAAGTGCCATGTTCAAAGGTAACAACAAACAACTGCCATTATTTGCAAAATGATTCCCTTCCCATTTCCCCCATCATGATCGATGAGTGCCTCTTTTCAGTTTTACGAGTTCAAAGAGGGTAACAAACACTCGATATAGCTTATCAGAATAAAAGTCCAGACTCATATGTTTTACGAACCTGAGAGGGGAGGGGTTCGTTCCCAAAATGGGTCTCTCAATGTTTAATTTAACAAGTCCACTGAAAGAAAACTCGGTATCGTTCATGTTTAGAGAGTCTGAATGAATACGGAAGAAGACTCCAAGGGGGTCCTTTTTCATATGATTTAGTCTCTAAGGATAGAAAAAGTGTAAAATCATACCTTAGAGAACTCTACCAGTCATGATTGGCCGGAGTGATCCTTTTTCATAACTAGTCCAATCTGAACCTAAAAAGAGATAACCTACCATCGGACGAACGACTCTTCAAATACTTTAACGAGCGTGAAGAAGACAAGATTGCTTAACGATATTTTCGTATTTAGGGAGCTTGAAAATAGTTTAAAGAGAAATCCATGAGGTTTCTTTACACAATGTCATATTTTACGAGCTTGAAAAGAATCAGAAACGGACTCGACAACCTTTTCATGTTTAAGGATCCTAAAAAAGAGGTAAAACGAGGACTCCATGACGCTTCTTTACACAACGTTGTATTTTACAAGCCTGGAAAGAAACTTGAAATGGACTCAAAAATTTGATACTATATTTTAACGAGTGTGACAAAGTGTCGTAATAAATGCTCGATGACCTTTTCCATTTCGTGAAAGTATGAAAAATCCATAAACAAAATTTCCAAATCTTCTTACTAAATTTCTCTTATCCTGCAAACGACTCACAAACAAGTGTTAAGTGCATTCAAAACCAACATTAAGGGATTATGACAAATGAATTTTGACTAAAATACGATTTTATATCAAAACTATTGTAAGTCGAACCCAAAAATGTCTGTATAAGTCAAGTAAATAGTAAAAAATCAAAACATTTCACTATTTACCTCTAGTAAAGAGCACTTGAAGCACTTTTCTAGCCAGATCTTCCACAGCTGATACCGAGAGTTTCCACCATGCATTTTCAGCACTGTCAGTTGCAGGTAACACATAAGACCTTTATCTTTCATTTCATAGCTTCTATTTTGAGATTTGGGGGGGGGGGCTATGTAGCAAGCCCTAAAACTCAATATGCGGGCACCGTGGCTATCCCTTATGGGATACGCAGTACCACCCGAGAACCGCGCCAAGAACACAACGGACATGCGGTGACACCACCTGTCTCCAACGGGGCACAATCAGGGATGACCGTGGAGAACTTAAACAAATGATATGGGAAACAAATATTCATTCTTTTGATTTGTAATGATTCAAGGATGATTCTAATGCATACCATTATTGTTTTTGGTAGGTCTAGGTGACTCAAAACATGGTGATATGGAAGGAAAGAACACATGATGATGAGAATGGTGCTGCTGAAAGAAATGTGGGTTGCATTGCAGCACTACGGGAATGTGGACTCTTAAAGTTATTATGGACCCCAATCATTGTGTCCCATGAGAGATTACTGGAACACATACTACAGATGTGGAATCTAGAACAACAGCATTTCGAGGTGGGGGCACATATACTTACAATGGAGGTAGAGGATATCTACTTCCTAACTGGTCTATCGAGACGGGGTGCCCCCATCTCACTGGCAGGTTCCTGTGGTGGGGACATTACCACTAGAGAGCTTATAGATCGACACTGTGCACCAGGTACAGGTACATCGGTGAAGAAAATCCCCATAAGGGCAGTGACAGACAGGGCTCTACGGATTGTTTTGTTCACCATGCAGAGGGTGGCTGGGAGCTAGGGTGTGCACTAGGATTCCAGGGCACACATGCTATATGCCATAGAGGCCATGGCACCTACAGTGTTCAACTGGGTAGAAGCAATGCTTCCAATTGTCAAGGATCAGTTGACTAAATGTCGGCAGGGAGAGATAAAGCAGTTCGGCTTTGGTTCCATCTTAGCCTATTTCTTCTTCGATCAGGTCCCATAGATGAGGCCCCAGCTGACTTTCTGGAGTCTGAGAGCACGGGACCCCCGTATGCTGAGGTGGGTCTAGTTCATGGCTTGCACAGGAACGGGTAGGGGCAGAGTGAAGTTTGGTGATCTGTTATTCAGATGGTTACGGGATCAGATGCACATGGTCAAGGACTATGCCTATGCGGGAACGAATGTTACAGGATATCCTGACCTACCACTCCCACCTGGAGGGTAGTGGGGTGACATCGGTAAGAAGCAAGAAACCCTAAAAATGGACCATTTTATTTTTTTATTTTTTTTTATTTTTATTTTTTTTTCAGTTTTATATTTTTTATGATAAGTGACGAGACTTGTTTGTTCTCATGCAGATGTTGGAGCAGCGAGGCCTGGAGGAGCATCTCCATTGGATAGGCGATCTGGATCTCGCTTTGTACCACAGGGTGATGATATCACCGGGGAGCTGGAGGAGAACCTGGAGAGGTCGACTCTAGACATCCCAGATGCCGACATAGATGACCTCCCGACTAGATATCAGATATCTACAGTGGGAGTACCAGGAAGATTTAGCAGGCTGCTACGTAGGGTGGCTCAAGCGGTGATGTGCTATCATGAGAACCATTAGTGTATGATAAATATATACTGAAAGCTGATAGCTTCAGGA